>JAGFPH010016452.1:0-19294 GCA_018207615.1 Philaenus spumarius
AGTATTGCTTCCGATTCCCTATTTAATCGTTTTGTAAGATTGGTACAACAGTCATATCAACACCAAGTCTAAGTAAAATAATACCTGAAACGTGTAAAGTCCTCATTGGAGTACTAAAGGATTATATAAGTAAGGCACTTAAAATTTAAATTTTTTATTCAAATTAACATAATTTACAAAAAGAAAAGTACAATAATCAGTAATACAAAAAGAAAAGTAATTGAAAGCAAAGTAAAAAAGTAAAACTAATACATACAAAAAGAAAAAGCAATTGAAGATAGTATTTTTATTATATCATAATATTATTTTTTAAATTTACATATTATTGATCACAATACTGTGAAAAAACGATGAAACTAATGCATGGTCTTCCTTTGTCCCTGGAGATGCAAAATTTACATTGTATTGGCCTTTCATTGGCTGGAAATTTGCAAAAGGTTGTTGTGGCTGTGAAATCGAAATGTGGTTCTGCGGTGGAAACGTACTTTGGAAATAACTTGACTTATGCTGCGTCACTATTGAAGACGACATGTTCAATGTTTTCATGTGCCCTTCAAATATGGCTAAATTTATATATTGTTTTACATAAGGTACCATTTCTGTTGGCATATTATCCAATTCTTGTGCAACAAGCTTCCCAAAACTATCATGCTGAATTACTTTTACGTAATCTCTGAGCCACCAATTGAAGCACTTTTTGGTTTGAGATTGTACCATTTTTGCCACTGCGTGTTGGCCGCTTGGACCCTGAGCTTACTGGTGAAGGGGAAGGACTTGGCCTTGAAAAATCGTGGTCAGATTTTCCTGATTGTCCTAGTGCTGAGAATTCATCGCCAGGTCCATCTTTGTATGTAAAGGATTGTGAGTCCTCCTGAAATTGAAAGAAAAAAAAAATTATTATATAGCCTCAATCATGAAACAAGTGAATATTCAAAATATTGTTGAATTAATTGTAGTGTAATAAATACCAATATTTTTTGTTTTAGTACGATTCATTTTAATGTTTATTTCTTTATTTATGTTTTTGTTATTTATTTATTGTTTAGCTTCTAAGTACTGAACAGGATTGGAGAAAAATTGCTCACGGCTTTTGGAATTATAAAAAGTTCTATAGTGTGGTTCTCGTGGCTATTTGGATTCGAATTACGAGTTTATAATGTGTGATCTAGGCACAAATGGAAGCGTATCAGATGGTGGAGTAATCAACAATACTAAATTTTACAAAAAATTAATTTACAATAGTTTGCAGTTACCTCCTGATGACAATCCAAAAGATGGTACTATTAAGCTGCCATATGTGTTCGTGGGGGATGAGGCGTTTGCTTTAAAACTAAACTTTTTAAAACCGTTCAATAAGAAACAGTTGAATTTTGAACGTATGATTTTTAACTACTGATTATCGCGTGCCAGAAGAATCGTTGAAAACGTATTTGGCATACTTTCAAACAGATTTCCACTTTTCATTCTACTATAAGCCTGAAAGACATTGAACTTGTGAATATCCTTGTCTTTACGTGCTGCTATCTTCACAATTTCTTAAGAAGACGATCTCTAAATTCACACATCACGCCCGAGTTGAGTGACACGAATTCCGATGAGATTATTGAAATGGAAGGGCTAGTAGATCTTCAAGTCAACATTAACAGCGGAAATGTCAGTAGTGATGCTAAATATTGCCGTGATAAGTTTGTGGAATATTCTGTAAATGAAGGTCGAGATGAATGGTAAGATGACTTATTACGAAAAACTTATTTTGGATAATTGTGTTGGTCAGATATTTTTTTTATGGTTGAAATAAACGTTTGAGCAACGTACCAATGTAAATTTAATGAAAAATATATTAATTATTGTAATTATAAATTATTTCAATATTTTACTTAAAATTTCCTGGCTTTTTCCTCATTTTTACAATTCATAGTGTTCAAGCTGTCCGAAAAGGCTATTGGTCACGATGAACAAAAGAAGATCATAGTACCATAATGCTGGCTTGTAAGCTTCAAGGTTTCCTGCCCCACTTTTTTCGCAGTGTTTGACTTGTTTTACTTCTTTTTTAAACGTTGATCGTAGGCTATTTATTTTGCATTTCACTGTCGCCTTTGTCGCGTTGCCGTCGTATTCTCTGAATGTCTCCAATAGACAGGTGTAGGTACCCTCTCTGAGTTTTGGTAGTTGAGTTATGGTAGTTAGGGTCCTTCTTATCCCACAAGCAAGGGTTTGATTTGTACAGTTCAATGAATTTACAAATAAAATCGTAGTCTTTCGACATAGTGTAATATTAATTCTGACACCTTAAAATAAAAACCTACGGACGGACTGGTGCACAACGTGTTTAGACGCAGGATTCTACTAAACTGAAATGAAACATAAACGGAACAAATAGGTCTGGTCATCCCGTCAGCCCCCCCCCCTTCCCGTTTAGTTTTCTTATCAGTTTTTGCTTTTTACAAACAGGTTGAACTAACAGTTCGTCGACGGAGACGGATTAAAAATTTTAATTTATGTTAATACAGATCTCGAGGTTAAGCCAATTAAAGAAACGAAATCATATAAAGATAATTAAAGTAAAATCATATACAGATAGTAAATGCAATAATAAATGTGTAATAATATATATTCATAGTTTAAGAGCAACACTAACTAAGCAATTTGGTCGGGTTTTCTTTAAATTGAATTAGCTGCCAAGGATTTAAAAAGTACCTAATAAGCAATTGAAAGGAGATTCCGGTTCAATTTAAAAGGTCAGAAATTGCTATTTAAGTTAAGGCTTTAAATTAAAGAATTATGTTAACTTAATTAAAAAATGTTTAATTTCAAATATTTTATACTATATTTTGTTATTAGCCTATTTTAATAAAGAATAAGTTTTATATATTAAATATTAACGAGACTGCATGGTAATTAATTAGTACAGTTTCCGTTAACAAGATTATACATTAAATATAATAATTATCAAAATATTTAAGTTAGTTTAGTAAATTCAGTAACTTATCATTAAGTAAAATTTAGAGAAAGAGACAAATTTATAAATTAAACATTGTAAATTTGTAGAAATTGTATATTAAATTATTTGTACAGTTTCTTAAGAACAATTTTCATTTGAAAGAAGTATCATCAACCTTTATTCAATAAATTCAATAAAAATTCTAAATGTTATTAATTTAGAAAAATTGTAGCTTTTAAATTAATCATATGTCATGTACAATCTTTTATTATTAATTATACGTTTGATGCAAACTATTAACGTCTCTGAAGTTATTTCAACCAATTAATTGTGAGTCAGACCTCTCAAGCCAAGCAAAGATTGATGAGTAAGTCGGATCTGGTGGAGCCCCCAAACAAGACAAACCATACATAGTTTTAAGATTATAAACCTCTTAAGGTAAACACCATAAATAAAAATTAACCGTAAAATAAAATAAAAAATAACCTTACACGATAAAGTCGCCTACAAAATAAACAAACCATACAAAACATTACATGTAATATTTTTTATGTAAATATACTCCTCCTACTTCACGAACAGTAGTAACAATAGTTAGTTTTTGGTTGTAACATGGCATGTAATATTTTTAAGATACCTCCTACTTTACGAACAGTAGTAACAATAGTTAGTTTTAGTTGAAAAATGACATGTAATATTTTTAAGATACCTCCTACTTCACGAACAGTAGTAACAATAGTTAGTTTTTAGTTGAAAATTGACATGTAATATTTTTAAGATACCTCCTACTTCACGAACAGTAGTAAAAATAGTTAGTTTTTACTTGAAACATTTTTTTTATTTATTATTTTAATCTACAATCAGTCAACAGACTATAATTAGATTAGATACAGTAAAAATGGCGTTATGAAGATAGTGGAGCCACCGCCCCGCAATTCTTCCTAGTCAGACAGCATGTCCTTCCGCTTCAGTCTTCTGACGCAACATGGCGTTAACAACAGCCTGGCAAGAGGGTTAGGATGTCCTGAAAGGCGATTCATGTGATTCCTACTTCGACGAACAATTTCCTCTTGGATCGTTGGCATGTCCAGATATTCATGGATCTCAGAGATGCGAGTATACCATGGAGGATTCAAAATAACTCGTTGAATGTTATTTTGGGCCCTCTGCATGCATTGTATAGTGGATTTGCTTGCAGTGCCCCAAAGTTCGATGCCATAGGTCCAAATAGGTTCGAGGATTAAACAATAGACTAAAAGTGTGTTGTTAAGAGACAGAGCAGATTTTCTACCTAGGAGCCAAAGTAGGTTTCTAAAACGATTGTTGACCACATCTCTCTTGTTCCTGACGTGATTTTTCCAAGTCAAACGACGATGAAAGTAGAATCCAAGATACTTAACGCATTCGGACTGAGGCAAAATATCATTCCCCAACTTAACTGGGGCACATATCCCTTTACGTAGAGCAAAGGTAACGTGATGTGATTTGGATGCACTGGCTTTTATACGCCACTTAACTAACCAGGCATTTGTAATGTCCAATTGTCGCTGCAATCTGCTGCTAGCTTCGTCTGAACTATTATTACACGAGAGGAAAGCAGTATCATCTGCAAACGTTGCAACAGTAATGCCTGGTAACTGTGGCATATCACATGTGAATATATTGTACAACACAGGGCCCAGTACCGAGCCCTGCGGAACACCTGCATAGCAGTTATAGAGGGCAGACCTCGCCTCACCATTCTTAACCTGAAAGACTCTCCCGGACAGATAAGAGTCTAATACCAGGAACATCACGTGCTGCAAAAATTTCTTGATCTTGCAAAGCAGACCCTCGTGCCAGACCATGTCGAACGCCTGCTGAACATCCAAAAATGCCGCTGAGCAGTACTCCCTCTTCTCTAAGGCCTGTCTTATAGTACGGTAATCCTACTTCACAAACAGTAGTAACAATAATTATTTTTTAGTTGAAACATGACATGTAATATTTTTAAGATACCTCCTACTTCACGAACAGTAGTAACAATAGTTAGTTTTAGTTGAAACATGACATGTAATATATTTAAGATACCTCCTACTTCACGAACAGTAGTAGCAATAGTTAGTTTTTAGTTGAAACATGACATTTAATATTTTGAAGACACCTCCTACTTCACGAACAGTAGTAACAATAGTTAGTTTTAATTACTAATTAATTTACCTTGTTTGTCAGGTGATACTGCCGAACAATCCTTAATGTTTATGAAAAGTAGTCTATTACTACTTCATATGACGCGTTTCGACTATCATTCAGTCATTTTCAAATATACATAAAACACACAATAAAACACTTAAACAATACAAAACGAGTTCACATTTAAAATATAAGGGCGACGCGCGTTGCCGGTAACCGTTCACGAAGCACTAGGTTAAAGCACTCGATCGTCAATAATTAAAAGTCACCAGATCAGGGTCTCCGTTATTGAGTGGGGGTATGTACACAATCTATACATCGTTAGTCACAGGAATGGTTTCTATTTTGGCAATCAAATCAAAAATGGTATGGGATTGAAATTTTAATTTATTGTTCAGTAAATGGTCGGGATTATGTTTTTGCACTTTATAAATGTGGAATTCCTCCAATGCATTCATTAATGGGCATTTGTTACATCGGTGTAATATTTTTAAATTTGTGTCAATATCTGTGTAACTATGGTTTGTGTCAATCAAATGTTTGGTGTATTTGGAGTCTGTCTTGTAGGTGGCGGATCGCTTGGAGGACGGAACGTGCTCTCTGAAGCGGATTTTAAACGTGCGTCCAGTTTGGCCTATGTACGTTTTTGGGCACTCGTTGCATGTTAATTGATATACCCCACTGCTGTTGAAATGGTCCGGATCTCTTGTTTTTGGTGGTTTTAAAACTTTTTCTAAACTATTATAGGTCCTATAAGCCAGGTGGTAACCTTGTTTGCGGAAGATGTTGTGCGCAGTATGTTCTAGGGCTTTATTGAAATCAACGCCAATGAATTTAGGTTTGGGGTATGTAGCTCTGTTAACTTTTCTCTTTTTTATTTGCTTTCTCATTATGTTGTCAATGATTGAAGTGCTGTAATCATTGGAAGCGGCAATATATTTTATAGTGTTGATCTCCTGCTGGAAATCTTCTGAGTTCATGGGGATGCTTAATAATCTGTGCACTAAACTATTGTACGCTGCTAACTTATGCGATATGGGGTGGTTGGAAGATGCGTGAATGGTGTGGTCAGTCTGCGTGGGTTTTCTATAAATTTTAAACATATTTTTATGTTCAGACTTGGTGATGGATATGTCTAAGAAGTTCAGTTTCTGTTCGTGTTCTATTTCGCTGGTGAATTTAAGGTTGGGGTGAACTTTATTAAGGAAGTTCAACAACAAATCGGTTTGTCGTGGATTACCGTTGTATAAGCAAATGATGTCATCCACATATCTAAAATAATAAATTATTTTCTTGTGGTGGTTGTTATGGTAGGTCATAATATTGGTGGTTTCAATGTGATTCAAAAATATTTCAGCCATAATGCTAGACAACGGAGAACCCATGGCTAATCCTTGTCTTTGGACAAACAATTTATTATTAAACGTGAAATAGTTCTGTGCCAAGCAAACGTTCAGTAAGTTGATCAATTCGCCTATTGATTCGTTTTTTAACTTATTATTTAAGCGTAAATTCTTCTCCAATATTGACACTGCTTCGATGACCGGAACGTTGGTGTATAAGTTCACAATGTCGAACGAAACTAATGTAGCTCGGTCAGGGATGGTGACATTTTTTATTTTATTGATGAGGTCCAAGTTATTCTTAACGCCAAATGTATTTTTGAAGGTGACATATTTCCTTATTATTTTGTCCAAGGTTCTTGATATTCTGTAAGATGGTGCATTTCTAAAGTTCACGAGAGGTCTTATAGGGTAATTCACTTTATGTATTTTAGGTAAACTTTTGAGGTGTGGAATCGCGGGTTTAATCATTTTGGCGAATCTTTTCTGTGGTTCTGACAGTAGGTGGCTGCTCTTATTAATTGCTGACTTTACATTATCATTAAATGTCTTTGTGGGGTCATTGTTTACTTCATCGATTTTATTGTTATTAATAAAAAATAAAGTCTTATTAACGTAATCATCGTTATACATGACTATCAAGGCGTTTCCCTTGTCTGCCTTTGTGACTAAGGCATTGTTTTCTATCAATTTATTCTGAATATTCTTAGCAGAAAAATAATCGGTCTTTGAAGTACGGTCAATGATAGGTTTATTTACAGTGGATTGTGCTTTGTCACTGATTAAACATCGTGTAATGTTCTGTCTATCTGTAGGTAAACATTGTATAGCGGCCTCAAGCCTAATAAGATCTTGTTTACGGTTATCTTTCACTGGACCTATACTATGTTTTAAACCTTTATTTAATAAGGCCGTTTCCTTATCGTTGAATACTATGTTTGTACAGTTTACGATACGGGGATGGAATACATGGCTAGATTTATATTTCTTCGACTGATGTTGTTTGCGGGCAAAAAGATAGTTAAGTTTCTTATTAATTGACTCCTTCTTACGGAGCATGTAGGATAATGCAAAATTATCTATGTCAAGAAGTAAGGCTTGCAATTCCACATAATGTAAAACGCTGGCCAACTCTAAATAAGTTTTGCACAGGACTTGATTAGTCCGTTCTTTCTCGCCATACAACCATTTAATTTCGTTCGATAACCATTTCCTTTCAGCCATTGTTTTTGTATACTGCGCTGATTTGGATTGATTCCTGATTATGACATTGATGTATTTGGGAATCTGTGTAAAATTATCTTCTCTATTACGGAAATGCAATATAAATTCACGAGTGATGTATAAAATGTTTCGTTGTGAAATCAATATGTATTAAACGATGATTCATATTTATTAGTTTATTAAATGTGACAACATAAAAGCTTGTTATCTCATTTAAAGCTCGGCGCAGATATGGCTTTATCGTTTAGGTTTATTTATAGTAGTGAGTTGGAGGTGTATGCATCAACAGCTGGTAAAATACAGGTGCGCACGGCCGTGTTAGATAAATAGGTAAGGTTATTATTTAAGTGCAATGTGGCCCTAACCTTACGTTATGAAGTTTTATGTAGCACTACTATTGTGTTATTGTGTGTCTTAAAACTATCTTAAATTAAGATATAGGCCTACACGATGTTTAATGAGGAAATGTTATATCATTTTCATCACGTTTTTTAGATTACTTTATAGAAACTGTGGGAACAATTGAACGATATCATTATTTAACACGTCCTTACGAATGTAAATTTTAATGTCTCCATATTCGGCCGATTTTTGTTAAAAATGAAATTACACAAATGTTATACTTGCATTCTTGCATTTTTTGTTCGTAGCACCAACGATTTTCATGAAATTTGACTTCTAAATTTGAAATTACCGCCATTTTAAAGCAATTGTGTTGTTACTTAATGAGAAATGTTTATAATGTATACCAATTAAATGAATCTTACTTACATTATGTTTGAAAGGAATATCTCGTATAAGTCTCGGTTTAAAAATATTGTTGACAAAAACATTCTGTTTAAATTAATACACTGGTTGGTAACAGTTCGAAGGGTGTACATCGGGAGCAGTTCTACATTAACGATACAATTTTAATTTTCTTTAGATCAAATTGCTCATTTTAGTCAATTTTAGTCGTCAAATGACTGAGCGTTAAAATTGAAGATGGAATTAATTATAAAATATTTTCTTGAATATTCCTGGAAGACAAATTTCAAATGATTTTGGAATCTTAAATTTTGCGACCGAATTTCACAAAAGAACTGTTTTATAATAACAAACTGCCGTTAAACAAATTATAATTTCATTTTTCAAATTATATTTTCTTACAAATTTAGGTGAACGAATTACATTTTAGGCTATTTAGATATAAGCCTTTTTTTAGCATAGATCAATTATACAAGGTGGTTGCCGGTTGGTGATAAGTGTCAAACAAATTTTGGTGATAAACCACTTAGACTAATACCTGCGACAACATAGTGCATATTTATTTTATTTAATACCACGCTCTTGGATTAATAAATATTTGAACTTGTGCACGTAAAACTGAAATTTCTTGATTATGCAAGCAAGTTTTGTTAAGTTTAACACCACTTTCAGAATCTACATACAATTTCCAACAAGAGTTACTTTAAAAAACGAGGTTTAGTAATGTTCAATGCTAAAAGTCATCAACCAAAGCTGAAATTTGTAGTCATTGTACAAAAATTTAGAAAATAACATGGTTTATGTCTCTCTTATGATATATAATTTAGGAGGTGTCAGTGGCGGATCTAGAACTGACCAAAGGGGGAGGGGGCTTAGACTAGGTTAGGTTAGAAAGAAATAAAAAATAAAGAGTAAAACTAAACTTTAATATATTAACTGTAATGCACAATACCAAATTCCAAATACATTAATAATCCAGTCAAGTTGTGTTTTTCGCAAGAAAGTTTTGGGGTAGTTTTGGTTTCTTCCATTTTATATGTTTTTTGGGGTGCTGAATCCGAATCTTAGGTTTTCCTACAAAATTTCGTGACGCATCAAGGAAAAAATGCAAAAACATGTAAAAAATCATGAGTTTTTGCGGTTTTTTGCTTTTAACTCGAAAACTATTAACTTTTTGTAAATAACCTACCTATTAAAAAGAATGTAGGCCTACATAAAATTTACTACAAATTTAATTCTATAAGTAATTTTTTCTGACTAACCGTTCGGGCTCAAGGGCTAATTGAAAATTTTAGTATATCGCCTGTCTCCCCAAAAACCCACATTTTCCACTCCAAAACTTTAATTTAACATATTAAACGTTGTCAATTAATGAATTCCTTCCTGTTCTCTGCATTTACCTTATTTGGATCGTACATGTAAAGGTACAAATATTTTTTTTCAAAAATTAAATATAATAATGTTCAAGTTATATGAAGTCCGAAATTTTACAAATTTAGTTACACTAAGTTGAAATTACAACGAAAATCTTGAAAAATGATTAGGCCTACATATTATTATATTGTTTTATATATTACATATTATGATTATCTCGTATATATATTACATTATTATTTTAGGCATTATTGTCGTTTAGAGGGTCCTGGCTGAGGTTCTTTGAAGGCGGCGGATCCTAGCCCAGGTTCGGGTTGTTCTATCGTAGGAACTTGTTCATCTTGAAATGAAATAGGTGGAGCGAAAATAACAACTTTGATCCTATCTCAAGAAGTGATGAAAGTATATTTTGTTGAAAATTCAAAAAACTCGGAGTGCTGATCTCATGCAAATACAAAATGGTGATTTGAAAAACCCACAAGTTTAAAACTTACAATTGCAAGTAATTTCTGTTTGATAATAAAAAAGGATTTATAATAACATTAGTTTTACTAGTACCGATTTGTCAAAACGACTGAGAAGCTGTGTTTTTAGGTTAGGCCTACATTTTAACATGTGGTAGTTTACGATTATTACCAGTAAACATATAGGTCCATTTCTTTTTAACCCTTCGAATAGTAGCAAAAGAGGGGTGTTATAAGTTTAACGTGTGTATCAGACTTTGGCATCGTAGCTCCCAAATGGATATACCGATTTTGATTTAGTTGTTTTTATTGAAATTTTTCTTGATCGAGACTGCTCTTAGTATAGCTGTGATTCAAGAAAATCAGTTCAGCCGTTCGGGTTATTACATTTTTTAAATTTATCTATTTTCTACCATGTTTATCCCAGTTGAGTTGGGAAAACATTACAATAACATAAATTTAAAATAGTTTAATTTATTTGTAACCAGTCTAGTAAAATGCCTTTTTATTTTGTTATATTTTTTTATTGTTTTCTTACAAATGTACTTAGGCTTAAGAATTCATTGTAATTAAGTTGATAAACTATCTAACATTTCTTTTTACCTGAACCCCGTATTCTATACTGCGTTCTGAAGAACGCATTAATTCTTTATCAAAAAAATAGTTTATGGAAAGAATTAATAAACTATACGTGTTGGATATGTTTTGTAAATGCGAATTAATAATAAATTATTTTACTATTACGCTCGAGGGACCACTGCTTTAATGACAAAGCAGACAAACATGTTTGATATTCATCTAAGATACAGAAATTAATTAATTGTATATTTTAAGGTACTCACAGCGTCCAATGTTCCGTGGGAAGCGTTGTCGCACTTGATTGTTCTCGGCCTAGACTCACAACAATATATACATTATAAAAAGCACAGTTCACACAAAATGCTATAGTTCAATATTAATAGAACTTATATAATACAATAATTAATACTTTCACAAAGATGAATATATTTACAGAGATTTAACTAAAAAACGGTCAACTGACATAGTATAAAACAAGGTAGAAAGAAATAAATTAATAAAGCGAAACTCACTGAATGAAAAAAGGATGCGGCGTTAACAGCGAGAATTAATTGCGTAGTCAGCAGACAGCGTGTTCTCTCTAGATGATCTTGCGTAAGAATCACCGCGTGGTTCCTGTTTTTGGCTAATGCTCCAATTCTACGAGTCGTGGTTTGTCGTTGTAGGCCATCGACCAATCCTATAATATTTCTTCTTCCATTGTTTGGTGCATAGGTACAGAACAATACGTAAACCAATGAACTGCTTAGTTCACAATTTAAATGAATGATTATGAAATATATTGTAAGATGCGACATACCGTCCACATCGTGTAAGTGTCTTTCTTCTGCCTCTTCGTCGTCTATGTCAATGCTGTCTTCCGGGGGCTCGACCACAGCCCTTGCACGTTGTGCAGATCGGGGAGCAATGGAGTCCTGCCTTCTTGCATCCACAATTGCGCTGGCAGCCTTTTTTACATTTACAAGAAATGTGTTGGAGTATCGAATCCGGTGCAGGGTTTAAAGTGGTTGGCACTGGCACGAGATCATTCCTTGTTTTTTCCACCCCCACTATTTCGAGTCTCTTTGTTTCTCGTCGAGTATGGTTTGACCCGACTATCACTGCTGCACTTGAAAACAAACTCTCAATGAATGTTGTCGTGCTGCATCTTCAGTGGAGGGTGAGGCAATGTTGGTTTTATTTTTGTACTATGAAGATACATATTGCCTGTATCTCAAATCGTTCAGGCTAGTATCATGTCTTTTCCTATAGAGAGCCATGAGAAACACGTTTCCAGCTTCGGCATTCTCGTCCTGGTGTGCATGAGGGTCTTTGAAAGCATCAATGACTGGTTACAAGTTATTGTTCTTCTGCAGGACTTTGAAAAAATTCAGTTTCCATTGATTAAATAAAGCAGAAGTGGTGTCACAACCACTCATCGCGTGCAGGAACAATATATGATCTGATTGGGTTTTGTCGCCGGTAAGATAAGGATTGTAGATTGTGTGAGACACTTTTCCTTTTCAAAAAGAAAACATTCTGTATATCAGGGCTACACAGGCCAATCAAAATCACCAAAAGGTTTATATCTTGCCCCACCACTGTCACATATAGCACTTATATAATACAATAATTAATACTTTCACAAAGATGAATATATTTACAGAGATTTAACTAAAAAACGGTCAACTGACATGGTATAAAACAAGGTAGAAATAAATAAATTAATAAAGTGAAACTTCACTGAATGAAAAAATGATGCGGCGTTAATGGCGAGAATTAATTGCGTAGTCAGCAGACAGCGTGTTCTCTTTAGATGATCTTGCGTAAGAATCACCGCGTGGTTCCTGTTTTTGGCTAATGCTCCAATTCTACGAGTCGTGGTTTGTCGTTGTAGGCCATCGACCAATCCTATAATATTTGTTCTTCCATTGTTTTTTGCATAGGTACAGAACATAGCGGCGCCCTTGAAACAATGTTTCAACAAACATAAATTATATTAAGTAGGAACGGAAATAGCTTTGAAATAAAATCAAAGGTGGCAAGAGCGAGAGAGTAAGTGAGGTTTAACATGAAGTTGCCACTGGCGTCTCCTCTAGTGGTAGCTTGAAAACTTTTACGGAAGGTCTGGTGAAAATACCAGATACTTGATGGTGACCACCCGTACTAAGCCGTCAAGTCCAGGATGAGTTTGTAAGATGCGACCCATCGGCCAGGAAAGGGGGCGTTTAGTGTGCTCGTGGACTAATACCAGGTCTTCAACCTTTAAGTTTTCTGTCGCGGTTGTCCACTTCACTCGTTGTTGAAGCGTGTGTAGGTATTCAAGGCTCCATCTCTTCCAAAGCTGTTGCGTGAAGCGTTGAACCCTCTCTTTTGGTAAGTCACCCATCAATGGGGATTTATTCGTTGGTTTATTTCTAAAACATGTCACACATTTGAAAATACATGACCGTATACTACTTCTGGCTGAAAGTATCCAAAATCTTTGGCTAATTAGCAATTGTACAAGTTGCGGTCCAGCGTGTAAATATTTTGTATGATAATGATTTATCAGAAGTGTAGTGATGTGGTGTTTTTTAGGTAACAAAAAAGGATGTTTAGCGTTGTAATTTATCGAAGCGGAATTGAGTCTGAAACCTACTCGTATTAGTCCAATATTGTCCAAAAATGGCGTAAGATTTTTTAACTTTGAGGTACATGGCATGTTATTTTCTAATAATTTGATGTCTTCTGCGAAATGTCTTTGTTGTACTAATTTCAGGATACGTGTTTCGGTAGTTTCAATTTCTTTAAGCGTTAGCGGTAATTTATTTTTTATTTTTGTTTTAAAATTAGTAATAAATCTCAATGCATAAGTTAAAATTCTTATAATTGAGGTCCAAGTAGAAAATTTAGTTAACTGGTCCCACTCTTCTAAAGTTGATGAGACTCCGATGTGGAGCGGGTTTGAGCGTAATTCGGGTATAATTTCCAACGCCTGTGGAACAGGAGATGGCCATTCATAGGCAGAAAGGGTTAGCCTGGGCGGACCTGAAAACCATACTTTATTTTGACACAACGCGGAAGGTAATGTTGCGCGAGTGGCACAATCAGCTGCGTTGTGACACGTTGGAACGTGGAACCAGTATTCCAGAGATACCCAATCTTTCATCTGACTCACTCTGTTAGCAATATATACTTTGAGACGATAAGTAGGCATTTTTATCCATGCTAGTGTTACTGAAGGATCGGACCAACAACGGATTAAATCGATTGTATGAAAAGGTGAAATAAGTTCAATACAATGTTCCATTAGCTTTGCTAATAAATGTGCGCCACATAACTCCAAGTGAGGTATCGATATTCGTTTCAACGGCGCTACCTTAGATTTTGCCATGAGAATGTGAGTTTTGATGGTTTGAATAATATCAGTGACACGTAAATAAACTACTGTGGCGTAGCCTTGCTCTGACGCATCGCAAAAACCGTGCAATTGTAATTGATTGCATTAGACAGGTTAATACATCGTTGAATTCGAATGTTTGCTAGTGCTGGTAAATCATGAACAAAGGTTTTCCAAGTTTTAATTATACTGTCGGGTAGTTTTTCATCCCAAGATACTCCTAAAGTCCATAACAATTGTATGATACACTTTGCTTGAAAAATAACTGGTGTTAACCATCCACAAGGATCGTAGATATGCGCGATTATAGATAAAATAGAGCGTTTTGTGAATGTATGGTCTGGAATGTTAATCTGATACGAAAATGCATCATTATAAGGAGTCCATTTTAATCCTAAAATGGAGAATTGCGGTTGATTTTGTGATTCAAAATAAAATGGCGTTTCTTTATAATTTTGCGGTAGCGAAGAAAGTAATTCTGGAGCGTTAGACGACCATTTCCGGAGTTGGAATTGACCTTTATCTAGTAATGCGATTAGTTCTTGTTGCAATTCCTTAGCGGTGAGAATGTCGTGCGAACCGGTAACAATATCGTCAACATAAATATTATTCTTAATTATTTCGGCCGCTTTAGGATACTTCTGAGCTTCGTCGACAGCTAATTGATTGAACGTGCGTATAGCGAGGTAGGGTGCGGGTTTTAAACCGTACGTTATTGTAGTAAATTTGCATAATGAAATAGGAAGAGATTTATCAGTTCTCCATAAGATCAGCTGATAAGGTTGATCGCTTGGCTGTATTTTGCTTTGACGATACATTTGTCTGATATCGCAAGAGAAGACAATATTATGTCTGCGAAATTGAAATATAACGTCACAAATGTTGTTCTGTAGTTTAGGTCCACAATAAAGGATGTCATTTAACGAAATTCCATTGCTGGTTTTTGCACTTCCGTCAAACACCACACGAAGCTTAGATGCACCATTTGTCTCCTTTAAAACCGCGTGATGTGGTAAAAAATAGTGTTTATCTTGGAACACAGAATCGTCTGTCAGTTTCATGTGACCTAAGTTAAAATATTCGTTCATAAAATCAATGTAAGAGGATTTTAGAACAGGATCAGAGTCTAATTTATTTTCAAATTGTAGAAAACGTTTTTTTTTTTTTGCTATTTCAAAAGATGTGCCGAGGCTGGCAGAATTTGTTTTGAATGGAAGGGAAATGATATATCTTCCGTTCTCTTCGCGATTTATTGTTGAAATATAATGCTTTTCACATTCTATTTCATCTGCTGTTCTTCTAGAAGAAGTAGGCACTTCTTCCAATTCCCAGAATTTTTGTATTTGTTGATTTAAGTCTATTTGTGTAGTGGTAAACATTGAAATAGGATTATGTGTAGGCGAAACAGTTTCCATTGAACCTAATAAGACGTGACCAAATATTGTTTCTAATGCCGTAGGGGAATTTTGTCCTAAATTTATTTTATTTCCGGTTACAACTGAACCGAACAAATCTGCACCAATTAAGAGATTAATTTGATCGGGTTTATTAAATTGCGGATCAGCGAGTTTTAAACATTTTAATTTGTTATACAGAGCGGGTGATATCTCCCATTGCGGTAAACCAGAAGAAATGTTTTCGACAACAATTACCAAGTGATTCTGAATCAATATAGTTCCACACAAAGCATATATATTCACTCGAGCTAATCCTTTAATAGACGTCGTAATACTATAAATTCCATTTAACAACAGAGAAGATGGTTTAATTGAAATTACCAACGAAATACCGCAATTTTCTGTGATTAGAGAAGTTTGACTTCCGGTGTCTAATAGAGCGGTGATTTTTTTCGATCTTCCATTACCAGAAGACAACACAGCTTTTGCAGTTCCAAGAATTGTTATATGCCTTGCATCAGTAGCGTTTAAAATATTATTACAATGATTAAAGTAGGTTTGATTATTTACAATTGAAGTAGAATGTTGAAAGGTCTGTTTGTTTAGGCGATTAGATTTGGAGTGTCGAAGGTACGGTGTGTCTAGTCAGCTGGAGGAGGGGGCAGCTGGTCCTCTTGTGTTAAAAGTATTTAATAATTCTGAAAATCATGGAATTTATAAATGTTATGAGAATTTTGTTTACAATAAGTGCAGGCGTTTTGCGCATTCGTGGTAGCGTGATATATGTTGTGTACATATTTGGTTTGTTTAAAATCTGGTTGCAATTTGACATAAGTGGGTTTATTATAGATTGTCGGTTTTGTATGCGTAGAAGGCGTAGCAAACGCGTCTTCTAAATGAATACATTCCTCTTGTAGGAAAGCAACTAATTCTGCGACAGTTGGCATTTTGTGGTCTAAAGTGCGTTTATCTTCAAAGCGTTTGCGAGATTCGGCATCTAATTTGCGTAATAATATTGTTAGTAGCGTTAATTCTTGACTAATATCGTACCGTAATGATTTTAATGCTTGTGCATTCTCTGAGTAAATGTCTAAGAATTGTCTAATTGATTTTAACGAACCAGTATACAGAGGCGGTAAGTCTATTATTTTGTTAATATGATAGCTAATTAATCGTCTATCATTTTGATACCTTTAAATTAGTGAAACCCAAGCAATCTTATAATTAACAGCGGTTACTGATAATCCTTTTAATATATTTAGAGGCTCGCCGTGTAAACAGGAAAGTAAATATGTAAATTTTTCTACATTTGTCAGAGCGGTGTTTTTATTGATAGTATTATCGAACATGTGAAAAAACGTTGTCCATTCAGATAAAATTCCTGAAAATTGCGGTAAAGTTAATATTGGTAGTTGAATGAATATTTTGTTTCCTTCCGATTGATTTGACGTGCTGGAAGTATTAAGATCTGTTTCATTAGAACCAACGTTCGAATGTCACGTGACGGACAAATACAAAAGTAAGTAAACTTTAATTGTACGTTGACTTGGATACAGACAGAAAATGAATCTTAAAATAAAGGAAGAGGTTGGATTTCAGAGGTTAATTTATTATTTGACGGGAGCCCTGGAAAATTTGTCCCTATGCCCTCGGTTTCTCTCCACGGCCTTGTATTTACATTATGTACATAATATATAGTGTACAATAGCATTTATTAGTTTATATTCAAACTAATTGCTGTCATTTCAAAATAGATTGCTCTGCTGTAGTAAAACTATACCGCTCAAACATTGAATAAAGTAGATTTCATTTCATTTCATTACAAATTACAACGAGAGGGTGCTGGACTACAGTATATACAGTGCCACTGCCCCCACCTTGACTTAAACGAATCGGGTGCACTCGCTTCCACCAGTAAATGTTCGTTGTCCCGGTGGGCCAGCACTGCCCTGATGCATATTATATACGTATTATTTCAACTTGTTCAAAAATTATAATGAAAGAATAAATAATTCATAATATATTTTAAAGACACTTGTTATGCATTTATCAATTGAAAATGTTGCCAATAGCGTGTTCAGAAAATTAAAATCAAGTTGTAAGGGCTATAGAATACAAGGGCCAGACCAGTCCGCCAAGGAAAGCGTTCCCGTCACTGCCACTGTGATGACGTGTCGGTGGTAACGCCTGCTCCATTCCCACCGCTTCTCATAAGTATTCTCTGCTACAATAATTTCAATTTCTTAGCAAAGCTGTAACATTTTTATGATACTCTCTTCTTTAGTTTTAGTATTGACACTTCACAAAGCAATAAGTAGACTAAACAATTAGTCTAAAGGTGTAAGAAGAAGACAGGGTTACAATAAAACTAACTAATTCGTAGGTAATAAACCGATGTAGTGTACTAATGTTAGCATACTTTTAATTTGATTCTCTGAAATATTTCTGAAAACTAAATACGAAATTGAACAAAATGTGCCACATTATTGAAAATAATTGTATTTATTACAATAAACCACCAAAACTTGAATGCCATACTGCAGTTTAGTAAAACATGTGTAAAACTTATAAAATAAAACACATAAAAGTTATAAATACTTACACATAATTAGTAGCTTATATGCAGATATGCACATGACATAGTAATTAGTGCTGACATAAATTATATATTTTTTTAAAATAAAACTGCTTTATAGAAATTATCCTTCCCTAGGCCTTAGGGAATAGTTAATTTAATAGTCGAATTTAAACAATTAAACTACTTAAATTTAAATTGACACTGTGCAATTTAATTTAGTCTAGAAGTTTAACTTAAAATTATGTTTTATTTTTTATTTTTGCCATCAATAATTTTATTACTCTAGGTTTAAGTTTGATAATAATTATTTTTATATTATATATTTATTTATATCTAAGTATTCTGACAATTTTAAGTGCATTTTGCTAGTAAAGTTTTTTTAAACATTTTAACTTAAAGCTGCAGAAGAAATTATTTGAGGACCTAGGTAACTTTTTTACATAAATTAATCTCGCTTGCAACTCTTACATTAAATAAATAATATTTTTTCATGTTTATTTTAATTTGAAGCTGATTACTTAAAATTTGTTGTTTTTAAATTTTGAGTTATCAATAATTACCGGTACTCTAAGTTTAAACCTTATTATTATTTATATATTATATATTTTTTTATTTATATCTATATTTATTTATATCTATTTATGTATACATAAAATGTTTCATTAATGCATTTTGTTAGTAAAGGTGTTTCTTGGAATATTCAAGTAACGCTGCAGACAATATTACTTGATAATCTTGGTAACATTTCATAAAGTAATCTCGTCTGCAACGTAACATTAAATAAATAAATACCTTGCTAAATATTAATTTAAGTGATTGTGTGTATTGTATAACTTTTTAAAGAAATTCATGGAATACATCTCCGAGAAAATCAGCCTTGAATATGCTCCAAAGGCAACATTCTCGCGGAATCAAATACTTCCTTTAAACACTTGTACTGAAAAAATAATTGCTCAATATTAACCAAACTAGCTAAACATAAAACGTAGGTGATTGTGTGTATTGAATAATTTTTAAAGAAATTCGTGGAATGCCTCTTCGAGAAAATTAGCCTAAATATGCGTCAAAAGGCGAAAATCTCGCGGAATTATATACCTTCTTAAACACGTGTACT
>JAGFPH010016454.1:0-19293 GCA_018207615.1 Philaenus spumarius
AATACAAACTGAAAAAAATAGCAGCATATTTACATAAACTTGTACTTAGGAAAATAGTTTCTGTTGTTAAAGTTGGAAACTAAAAATGAGGGATTTGAAGCATAACTTGAGTTCAATGTCTTTTAAGGTATGAATGTTCCGTAATGTGTGAAAGTGTTTAGTGATGGGAATGGCTGAGAGAAAACAAGGCAAGTTTTGGGCAATTAGATTTGAGAGTCTTGTTAATGAGTTTATGCAGATTAATTTAATAGAAATAATGATGGGTAATTATAAAACAGGCTTAACTGACCGAAATGCTTTCATTGCTATAAAATACTAAGTCCACAGATTGTATTCATGGTTTTATTTAATTGATAATTTATCTTGTAAGAGATCACACAACTTTTACTTATATTACAATTAAAAGAATCAGCCTACAAAACGAGGTTGCTAGGTTCGAGTCAGGATAAATTTACGATTTACACTAATGACCGAAGTACTTGGTAGAACTTCATTTTATTGAGAAAACAAACACAATTATTAGTAAATTCTACAAAATTTATTGAGCCTTGCCGATCATGGTTTCGCCAGCGACGGCATTGACAAGGCAGCTTAACACAGACTAAGAAAAATATAGAAAACAGACGTATAAATATTAGAAAAGAGAACAGTTACTTGGCTAACAAACAAAAGTAAAGGGAAAGGGTGTGGTTGGGTCATAAGCACTCTAGTTTTTCCAATTAAAAAAAACCCCATTTAGTGGCAGATTTTTTTAATAATGTGAATTTTAAGACTATCCATGTCAATGAAAAAAGTCGAATATTAAATCTATTACAAATGTTAGAAATTTAAGACATTATTTTGTAAAGATTCCAACCTTATTGTAAATGATCAGGTATAATTCATGTCAAACTCACCCTTGCTTAAACCATTGTCTCCCTATGACCATAGGTCTCCCACCACAGCTGGGTAAACCATGATCAGCAAAACTAAATAAATTTTGTAGAACTTACTAAAAATTGTGTGTTTTTATCATCAGTGTAAATTTTACAATGTTAACGATAAGCAATGAAACAAGACGATTTAAGTGACAGTGAGGTTCGTGAATTTTGACTACTTATAAATTTGTGCATGTGTCAAAATACAAAATAAATTTGTATAAATTTGTGCTTCCAGTTTAATAACAAGTGTTATGTTCAAAAATGAAGGTACCGCGATGGGAAACCCTTTGTCTAGTTTTATTGCTAACTTTTTATGAGTTCGTTTGAAATAAATGCTGAAAATTCAATGAAGTACTTTCCGCAAGTATGGGTTCCCAATTTGTATATATCCTATTTTTATTAACGCTAAAGTCATAAACATTTTTCAGTCAGATGACTGGGTGAAAAGTATATCACAAAATACCAAAATCTTTATATTAAATCGAACTATTTACATTTACAATTATTGTTTTTACAATAATTGTTTTTATGTAAATTAATTAGTACACAATACACTGTTCAATATTAAACTTTCATTTAGTTGTGTATCTGTCAGATGAAGGTTTATTGTTCTACGGTTCAAATATTCATTTTTCACTTGCCCTTCTTGAGTGTGTACACAAAGCATTTTTTTCTCATCACTAAAGACAATATTTAAAGATAAAACACCTTACATTTCATCCGCGTATGCTTTTGGTTCTGTTAAAGCTAATAAACCAATATTTTGTTTTAACAGGTAGGACTCCATCAAACCTGTCACACACCATACCATCATCTTCTGCTATCTTTGGTGTATGCAGTGTTTCTAATAGTAATTGTAGCTGTTCTGGCCATAAAGTCTCGTGGTATCAGAGACAACTACAGGGAAGCAACGTTCATCGGATTAGCCGTAGCTTGTGTTATACCAGTATGGTTAGGCTGGGCACTATGTGGGCTGGTATGTATACATTGTAATTCTTTGTCCTTACATTGCTTGGGTGAGGATAGAGCACTAAATAATCCTATTTAATTACACAAATTAATTGTAACCTTAAATGTGTTGCTTTTTACATAAAATCATGTAAATATTTCTTATGAATGAAACATATAATTAAACCTGATTGCATTTTTTATTAGGTATGTCTAGATAACATGTTTATTAAAAAAAGGAATAAATCTACATTTAATTTGACTCAGCTGACGAATTAAAAAGAAAAAGGGTCTTTAGATGTTATTAAACTTGAATTTTGTAGGTAAATTAAATACAGTAATGAATACTGTACTTGCATAGTAATAAAAAAAATACATAGTTTTTGCGGCTTATTCAAATGGTTTTCAATATTACAGTCTTATTATGTAATATTACAAACAAGTTGATAATTATTTTTGGGTAGTTCCATGTTTTACTAACTTGAGACTAAACAAGAAAACATCGTAATTCAAATACATTATGTTTGTTAGTCCATAACTAAGCTCCTATTAAAGTTAGACAATAAAATACAAACTATTTTGAATCATCTTACATAAATTTAGTATAAAAATATGTAGTAATAAAATATAAAATTGTTGAGAAATAAAATGTATAGTTTAAAAACTAAAAAATATTCTTTATTTAATTAAGGGTCGGCTCTAGCTGTCGGCCATGTTGGCTGACACTCCATAAGACCAATGTTAAATTAAAATCCAAATTTTTCCTTTATTTTTGATCGGATAATAATGAACGATATGCCATTTTAAAACTATGGCCAATATTCATGCAAATGGCTTTTCCAAAACTAAGAAAAACATTTTGTTTAATATTTATTAACAATTTTAAACATTGATTTTTAATATTTTTTTATGTTGTCACTATTAATTATAGCGGAAAACTACCAAGCCATTCGCCTGTAGAATTTCGTCCCCAAGAGTTTGGTATTTAAAAAAAATGCTATTTGAACAATTGCGGGTTTTAAATGGATTTAGGCTGAGCAATGTCCGTGTAACCTACCGCCGCTAAAGGGTGATTTAAATATTTTTTTACGTTGTAACTATTAATTATAGCGAAAAATTACCAAGCCATTCGGATGAAGAATTTTGTCCCCAAAAATTTGGTATTTTTTAAAAAACGCTATTTGAATAATTGTGGGTTGTAAATGGATTTAGGATGAGCAATGTCCGCGTAACCTACCGCCGCTATAGGGAGACGTAGGTTGCTAAACACTTTGAACATTTAGTGTAGACATATTGCCTACCTACCCCCTTTTCATTGTATATACAAGCAAATATTTACATGTAATTAAATTACCACACAAAGCCTTTATTTGAACATTCATAGATCATAATATGTTTGTTGCCTCTGCCATCTTAGATTTCTACATTTATCACCAGAAATTGTTGTCGGGGTTGCATTGTAGGTACCAAATATCAGTCAATTGGTAAAGTGGCTGAAAACCTGCTTACAAGATCTGATGACATTGTTACAACTCAAAGTAATAGAAGTGTGTTATAAATATGTTTTAATCGCATATATTATTACTCAAGACTATTTTTTTGTCGGTACGCCATAACTTCCTTAATACATCATCAAATTACATGAATTTTGAATGAGGCATCATTTTAAAGCTTTCCTTAACCACTACACGGGAAAAATAGACAAACAGCTTAAAATTCATGTTTTAATAACAAAAATTGATTTAAAAAACTTTTATATTATACTCTGTATGTTCCTAATGAAAGGCGCCATCTACTAACCATCTGTTTAACTAGCATGACAGCTGTTAGTTAGATTGTTTACACTGTAAGATTGTATAGGGAAACTGTTATTTATAAACCAATGTAAATAAATAAACTTAATTAACTGAATTAAATCAACGTGTTAAATCAGGTAAATGTAGGCCTACTCCGAACTTGCGAAATATTCGCACGGGTCAGCTAGTATTTTCATAATTAGAAACAAAAAGGTTGAAATTATAGATTTGTTGTAAATCTTTCAGTTAAACAGAACACGTTTTTTACTTTTACACTCTGTGCACTAATAAAATAACACAAAATACAATCTGAACAATGTACTATAAAAGTAGCAACTAACTTAAATAAAAACAGCAAACTAATTTAAAGGAACAATGGGTGCTTAAGTAAAATTCTACCAATGCAAAACATTTGTTTTTCATATTGTTAGATTCTATAATAAAGTTATTACAAAGTTACATAGTCTTCATATACCGTAGTTAAAGTTTTAGTGTTACAGAAAATACAAGAATTTCTTAAACATTGAAGGAAATATATGTTAGAAAAATCTAGTTATGTAGCTCCTGTTTATAATTATTTCATGATCGTCTGAAATTAATTAACATTAAAATCTGTCCATCCGTTTGCACCTTTCAGTCTGTATATTAATAATTTATTGTTAATCGATATCACGTAGATTACAACAGCAATAATTTAATTTAAACTACATCTATAAAATTGTTTGAAGCTAATGAAATGATCATTTTAATTGTGTAGCAGCCAGTAATTTATTTAAACATTGTTTTAAAAACTTCCTCTGTGGTTTAATGTGATGCTAATTGCAACTGAAAGTAAAATTAATAAACGTGGGAAAATAAGTTGCTTGTTGGAACAACGCGCTGTAAATACCTCACTGGTAGACATTTAATGTTATGTAATTATGGATGTAAATCTGACAAGAACAGAAGATCAACTAGTTAGACATGTGGACCTAGTTCTGGCAGATCAAGAATGCTAATATATTGTGTAATAGGGACATCTGGTGCATTGGATTTAGAAGTTTATCGATTCTCCTATTGCACAATAAATATATTTTCGGTAGTTTTTAGACAAAATGGCGCATTTATTTGGAGAATAAGACTGCTAAGCTTGTTTGGACTTAGAATATGTCTTTATTTGGAGACAGTAAGCAATCACTGTAGTACATAAACTATTTTACAGTGAAATGTAACAAATTTATAAATTGTTAACTTTTTTTATATTATTAAAATTTATGATTACAGTGTCTAGGAAATATCACTAGAAATGGTAAAAAATGTACAAGAAACATGAATTTGAAAATGAATGTACCTTTAGCCTTTAATGAATTTATGTTTAAGGTGTTTCTGTAACTATACATGTTTTGAAGTATTTATTTTTGGATTTATTAAAAATATCTATTATAAATCTAAATGTACTTTTTTGGTACTCGTATTTTACAAAAAAAATACTTAGTTCTTTATTATTGTTTAGAAATATGAGATGAAGTTCTAGGCCAAATATAGCCTATATTATAAAAATGTATTTTTAAGTAATTAATTTGAAACACTCATTTCCTTTTCCGCAACTTTTAATTACTGTTATACTTAAACTGTTCTGTTACACAGGTAGTGCTGGAACGAAACAGAGACGCTTGCTTAGCATTTGGCCTAAGTGGAAGTTCTTTGATAGTGTTCCTTATAATGTTTATGCCAAAAGGTAGGCAACTCGCAGCCATGGGAAGGGAAGGCATGTATGTTGAAGATAGAGAAGAAAAGTTTTCCTCTCTCAGCAGAGCTGCTTCACCTTCGTTCTTTCATTTTAAACCAATAAAACAACAACAACACATGAACTCTTTTGGAGAAAGCTATTCGCATTCACGAACAAAAAGTAAGAAATTTAAATTGATGTAGTTAAGTGAAATCTAAAGTGCAAAATGTATCGAGAATTAAAATGTTGCTTTTCTGTAAGGAATAGTAATATTGTTCAAACAGCTAACAGACTATATACATAAGAAGAAAGCCGCGAATCAAATAAGCAAAGTACAGTGTTTTGTTTAAATTTAGTATAAGATTGGTTCAGGATTCTGAAAAGTAGGCTTTGAAAATATTAAACAATATAAAGGAAAATATTCGCATTTAATAAGTTGCCAAAAAAAATTATTAGCCTAAGTGTTTTAATATTTTTTGTCAGCTACACTGAATACAGGTGAATTTTTCTATTGTGAATTAAAACTTGTATTATAAATATAGAATATATTAACTTGTTGACTGAACAGATACTCCAAAATGCATGATCCAGGCAACATATTTTGGAAGTATGAAAAGTAAATAACCTGAGGAATCTTTGCCACATTAAATTCAATGTACAGCATGTAAACAAATTAGTTTAATCTCTTAGTTTCAACTGTAACCCTTTTATTGCGCGCTTGAAGAATCTTATCTCAGTAAAATTTTTTTTTAATACGAGTATGTCAAACGTTGTAAAGACTGTGATCAAGTGGACACTATTTGAATAGATTATACATAAGCAATGTTTGGTAAAATATCGGTTAGTGAGAATAAAACCGCTAAGTTCTAATTACAAAAACCAAATTAACTTATTAATAAAAAATAAATAAAATATTGACTTTTAAAATCATGTAAATTTTAACGTATTTTTACATTTGAATATCTTAAAAAAACAGCCATACCATTATACCATCAAAGTTTTAAAATACTTGGGGTTTGAGAATGCTATTACTAACTCAGATATTTTAAACTAAGATAACATTAGCATATATTCTTAATTAGAAGAATATTAATTCCATGCCATCTTTTTTAAATATTTTTAACATGAAGTGTTAATAACTCAATAAAATTAATCTGCAGCTTTGCCATAAAACTACAAACAAAATACAAATATTTTGCCGCTGAAATGGTGTATATTTCTGTGATGTAATTTATGTCTATTCACAATATACACACCAGTGTGTGTTTTTATATTGTAAAGATTTGTTCTGTTACCCAATCTTATATTTTATTCAGCATTAATTTAATACAATGAATATGCCTGAAGACTGAAAAATAAAACCAATGAGCTATATCAACGAAGTGTTTGAATAGTATCATCTTTTATATTTTAAGAGAAAATATGGTTTATGAAATACAATGTTTTATCAGATAAATAACAATGTTTGTATAAAGCTGTGTATAAGTTTTGTGTACATAATAAAAGAACCAAGGAAGGTAGAACCAGTTTTGCATGGGTGTAAAAGAGTAGTGTAATATATTTGCATATTTTGTAGTATTTGATATCTTGTTTGCTACATTTTAATTTTTGTTACAACTAAAAATGCAAACGTGCATGAAAATTAGAATATAAATTGCTTACAGTAAATACAGTTCACTGTTTACTTTCTTTTATAAACTAACATGCAACAATGATTACTGATTCACAGTGGAAGTGGTTTCTTGTTGTAATATGACAAAGTGAAGAACCAAGACAAACTAATTTGTGGACCTTTTAAATAATTGTAATGTTAATACTCTAAAAATATACTTTAAAATCATTAATTATTTATTTAACTTGTCCTGAAAGAAGAAACTAGTCCAGTAAAAATTATTTTAAAATAATATGGTTTTTTCACAAGTTGTACACATGTTATGGATGGTGTGGAACAAAACATCTATCATTAGTTATTAATCAATGTGTATTGTTCAGAAGACAATTCTTATTTGCAATGGAAAAGAATAAGTAAGAATTGGTCCAAAGACAAGCCTAATATAATTGATATATTTTTTCAGTATTTTATGTGTCTTTGGCAAACATTTTAATTTTATTTTTTACGAATTGATCGTATAAAGGAATATTTGACATAAAGAAGTATAAATTAAATACTTACAGTACCCCTTATAAGTTTACTATATTACTACAGTAGTATTAGTTTTTGTAGATGAGTAGATGAGTTTCCTTTTTTTTACTGATATATTTTAATCAACACTGCTAAAAGGTAGTTTGGCTTGTCCTGGAGAAATATTTACATAAATCACTGAAATGATAGATTTTAAAGATTTCTAACACTTCACTAACCAAAATAAGGGTTTTAAACTATGCCCCATCGTAGTTAAAGTTAAACCTTTTCTTTTTTATTTCATATTCCCATTTCATTGAATTACTCAAATACAGCTTACTCCTTGTATTTGTAATCCTCGTAAGCAAGCTCGAACCTTTTACAGGAGAAGTGTTCCAGCCTGAGTATGCATTAGAATTTAGACATTCGGGCTTCAACTTAAATTTTTTTATTCAAATTTTACTAGAATATGTATGTTAAAATCCAGATATATTTGTATGCATTTACCTATACTAGGTCGGGAATCACCAATAAACAATGTAAAATAAACTATGAAAATTTATCTTTAAGATTAAATAAATGCTCTTGAGCTATAAAAAGTTAGGAAAAGTTAATAAACGACTAGACCGTGTTTATAACTATACAATAGTACTACATATTATATATTTTATATATTAATAAAATTTTGGTACAAAAATATCACTGATCTACAAACATCACCTTAACATTGAAAAGATATTACAGCAGCCATAAAAAAATTGCCATTTCCATTCTCAACTGGATTTGCTCTTGCAACTTACTCTCTACAATATTCATTTTTCCGAACAAATTGGTTTAATCAAAAACAGTCTATTCAGTTTCAGATCGTGTAGCTTTGGTTGCACCGCCTCCTAGCTATGGCCACCACTACTATCCTTACTGCTACTACCCTAGAGCAATGCCAGGTACTTTCTCATGTTTTGTATATATTTAGCTTGTACATTTGTATATGGTAGTAAATCATGTATAGTTTGACAAACATTCTTCAAGTGTAAAATTTGTTTATTTGTCTGTGCTTGAATATTATTTGTACTATATAAATGCATAAATAATATAATTATTACAGTACATTATATTGATTTTCTGTTTGTATGTATACATACGAGTATTTAAAAGTTTTTAACCCTCCGATTAAATTAAAATAAATTGGTGATTGATTTTTTTACAAGTCCTACTAACCTAGAATGATAAGTTTTAATAAATGTTTACTAATTTGTATGTAATTGGACTGATTATAATCTGGATACATCACATTTTGTATATAAAACTAGTTTTTATCTAGTTACTATTAATTATTAGTAGTAGAAATCCTTGTTACACTATTATTTTTATTTATTTAGTAATCGTCTACAATTCTTCAAACTATTAACTGTACGAGATAATCCTCTTTGCCTAAAGTTTTATTTAAAAACGATTAATTTTAATAGTGATTAGTTAAATATTCCCAAATTTAGAAAATCTAAAGGTAGGGCACAAAACATCTGTGTTTGTTAGAAGAATTGTATAGTTTTTACCGAGAAGTTCATTATATTTGTTCTTAAGTTAGTTGTATGCATGGAAAAGTACACTTGATTACACTGAAGCTTAGAATGTTCATGTTGCGTAGTCTTAGTTAATGTACTTTTTAATTTAGTACTTTGGTTAAGGCTTATAACAAAAGAGGTCAGCACAATTAAAAATGCTTAAATAAGATGTCTTGAACATCACATTCTTGTTTTACAAACCACATTTATGCTTTTTAGAGAACTTAAAAAATGTTGTTACTAGTATTTATTTGTCAAAATAAAACTCTGGTTTATATCTCTACAGTTACGGATAGCATAAACGTTTGGGAAGCACCTTGGTTATTTTAAAAGCAATTGTGTTATTTCTTGCAGCAAGACTGTAGGTACGATTGTTGCATACTCTTGAATGTGATTGACTAGTGATTTACTAACAACAATATTTAAAACAAATTAAACTCATGAGTATATAATCGTCAACATGTTTATGGTAAAGACAAATCATGTACTGGGAAAAGACAAACCTGATATCATGGTTCAACAATCCTATTTTAATTAAAGGGCTGCTTTTATAACATCGCTTACTAAATCAACTACTCGATCTCTGCTGCTCCTGTACTAACTAATCTAAACTACGATTAAGGCAAAGACAAGAACTCTAAAACCAGAGTCTTTCCATGGTCACGTTCACTTCCAGACTAACTCATATTTAGTTGGTTCCTTCCAACTAGAGACTCCCCCCCCCCCTTAGTTTAACTCTAAACTGTGTTCTCAGAAAACTGTGTATTATCCAATATACCATGTCCACTGTTAGTCCACCCTTTATTACTACATAGTTACTAATTAATATAAATGTTACTACAAGGTGGAGGATAGCTGCCACATCATCCCATCCCCACGATACCAGAGTCGACCCCATCGACTGCTTTACCATAACCTTCCAACCTGCTTTGTATGATACTGGACCACCAGAACTGGTCTTACTGTCCCTGGAATTGGAAAATCTTTCACTGTCTCTATCTTTTGCGGATTTGGCCATATACCTGTCTCATTCAAAAGAAATCCTAAATAATTGACTTCCGTTACTCCAAATTTACATTTCTTCAAATCTACTGTTAGGTGTGATTTCATGAATCTTGCAAAAATTTTATTTAATGAATATATGTACTTTCATAGTAGGGCTAAAGCAAATTACATCACCCAAACATCTAAACAAATAACATCTCGTAATTCAAGTAATACATTTTATAACTATTTGAAACGCCGAAAAACCCACTTTTAAACCCATTGGAAGACATGTTATAAGAATGATGTCCCCATGGTGATGAAAAAGCTGTGTTTCTGGGGTTGTCAAAATCCTTATTTTTAGATCCTCTAACTGTAAATTCATTAACACTTTGCTTCGTGCTAGTACAACTGTATCTACTTTGCAAAATAAATTATAGTTACATTTTTCATATTCCAAATTAATTGAATTCCTGTGTAACATATTCCAAATGTTCTTTTTGTCAATTTAAAATTTCTGTTTTAGAAAGTCTATTTCCTTTATTTAGCAATTGTGACTCTTGTTTTTTCTTATATCAGAAGTTTAAATGTTTTTCCTATTAGCAATACTTGTTTTTTCTTAGTTGACATTTTGTGGTTAGAACTTGCCACCCTTTTATTTAATTTATTTTTATCTCCTGAAAAATTACCCCATCCTTTGAAATCCCATCATTATTAATTTATTAACATTTATTTTCTTTTTAAGCCTTAAAACATTGTTTCCTAAAATAGGTGCATATTCCTGTGGTAATTTACAAACCTGAAATTTACCTCTTATAAAATTTGATTCTGTGTAAAACACTTCAGTTGTCTGAGTCAAAACATCTCTTGTCACTCCTGCTATTGTAACTTCCAGCCCTTGTTTTATTTCCGTTGCCACATCCAAATTCAAAGGCTTACCTTTGCTACTGTGTCTATTAATATTCTTCCACATTTGCCATTTATTTTCTCCAATATTAAAACATTGTTATTTTTATATTTTCCTGTAATTCTATTTATAGATACAAATTTATCCGCCAAGCTAAAGGGTGTAATTGGTGTATTTTTTTTTGGTTGGAGTGAGAGATAGCACTGGAGTTTAAATTATCATTACCTCTTGATTGGTACCTGACAGAATAAGTTCTGTTGTCATAAAATTGAGGCATATTTTGTTGACTCTAAGTTTAATAATAACCCATATTTGTAGACCTAAATATCCTCCTCTCAAAAACTTATTATCAAATTGCTGAAATCTTACATCATTGCCTCTATTAATATTAAACTGTGGCTTAATGTACCCTCTACAATTTCCATTTCCCCTGAAAACATTCCCTCTGTAATTTGTTTAATTTTGTTAACCACTAAATGGCGGTACAAAAAAGCAACACTTGAGGGTTTTTAAACTCAATATTATTTTTATACACCTTATGCTGTAATTCTGTCATTGAGTTATGTGTCCTACCCGACCATACCTAAAACAGGTTATTTCTTGATTCTATGTTGATTCTACCTTCACTTGCTTACCCCCTACAACTCCTGTTAGTTCCACATCCACACCCTCAATAGCTGTTGCTATGGCCTCCTGAATTGTTTTTCTGAACTTTAATTTTGTCAAACTGTCTAGTACCCCTAGACCAAACCTCGTGTAAATGCGTCCATCGCCCTACGATCAGCTTCTTCCCTTACAATTTTATTTGCTCCTTCACTATTTGTAACCCTAATCAATTTTCCATTCATTTTTTTAATTCTTTTTTCAAAATCATCAATCGATTCCCCTTTTCTTTGCTTAATCATTGATAGTTGCCCATAAAAATAATTAACCGGCAGCCCTCTGTAAATCTTGCTTCTAAAGCATCATGATATTCCCTGGAAGTGTTTGCTTATTGATACGCAGCGTTTCTTTTTACAAATGTTTTAGCAGCCCTTGCTAATTTGATTTTGCTAAGCTTAATAATTTCTTCATCTCTCCATCTACTTACTGACGCTGCATCCGCCATCATGTCCAAAAATCCCGTTACAGTTTCACCTTCCCCTTCTCCACTAAAACTAGGAAGGTAGGAATTAAACCCAAATGTAATCAGATAATTGAGTAGTTTCATTCGCCATTTTTGTTAATTCTATATCTTTTAATTCAACCACAGCTAATCGTTTTTGCAATTTTTTGTTTTGTAATTCTTGTTCGTAAACTCTCGTTGCCTCTAAATTTATTTATCGCTTCTTGCAAGGGTGACTCTTCCCCCGTCATGGTTAAAATTATCTGCCATTTTCACCAAATTAGTTAAGACAAATTAAACAAAATAACTCAGTATTTTTATTTTAATATTTTCTTACATTTAATCACTTTAATTCAGTTTTATTTTATTTTAATCCATTATTTAATACAACCCTTTATAACTTTCTTTTTATGTATAAAAAGACACTCTAATTATAAATATTATTCAGCTAGCATTTATTACCCTTACCTTAACTTAGAATAAATATTTTCATTCAAAATCATTTATCCATTTATTAATTCTATCATTATTTTCATTACAAATAAAATGTTAACAATGACAGAATTTAAAAAAAACAAAAATTTAAATTTACCAACCTCTAAGTTGTAGAACCAAGTCCACTTCTGGCTCCGGTTGTAGAACCACTTTTATTTAATACAACTCTAAATTTCGGTTCAGATGGTTTAGTTTTTTTAGGTAGTAAAGTTTTTGTTAATAAAATAAACAGGCATGCATATTTTTTTTTAACTTAACTTCTTTTTTTCACAAGTTGAAGGATTGAGATCTCGTCACCCAAAACTTACCAGAGAATCATCTGACCATCATGGAAAGCTATGATGTTATATTGTGTCTGAACATACTGGTAGCAACAAGGGTAGCAGACAAAAAAAGCAAGGCGGCTAAAAGTGGTCAAAGTTAGTCCGATCTCAGACGAGTTCTAATGGTCCAGTAAGTGTTACCACAGTATTGTTCAAATGAAAGATGGAGTTTGGGAGTCGTGGGGCCAACTCTGGTAACAGGGGGGAGGAGGGGGGGTGATGTGACGGGATCCCTCCACCTTGTATGTAATAATAATTTTAAAAAGTAATAGAATAATTTGGGCTGAGATGCAGGCTGACGATATTGCTGAGATATAAAGTGAAGGGGTGACACTAGTTAGAAAAACCAACAAATGTAATAGTTCCGAGAGTAGACTCAATAGAGGAGGGATTATTCTTGCCTTTGACTTATGTGTTAATTGTAATAGTACTGAACCAGCAGAGATCGAGTAGTTGATTTAAATGATGTTAAATCCACTGCGCGTTTACCACCTTATTTAAAAAACCTTCTATACCATCCTGACAACGCTCGTAAGCTCGTGAGAGAGCTGAAGGCACACCCAACAAGGGAGAACGCCATCCAAAGAGCTGAACATGAGTGCGCCGGAGTGGCAGCGAGGGACCTGTCACAGAACAATATTGTATATTTATACATCTGTTTGTTCTGTTATGTCTATAAATAAATTTTCATAAACAAACTACCCATGATGTTTTATACATGCCACCTAAACATTTAATTACACCAGATAATTCCATATTATAACATTTTGTATAAATATAATAAAATCAGATTTACTAAATACATTTAAATATTATAAATACTTTTCAAAAAAACCTTCTATGACCAAAACATTAAAAAATATATATATTTTTAACACGTTCGCTACCGGTATGCATAAAAAAATCCGTAAATATAGCCCGGCCGGCTCAGTTATGAGTCGGCTGTTATGTAGAAATAGCCCGGGGGCTCTAAAATGAACCGGTGTTACAGTGCGACTAAATGGTCGATTGTGAGATACCCGTCTATTTTAGAGGCTTGAAACTTTTGTAGCGGTCTATAGGGATACAGCCACATATATTGTATGTATGGTCTCTGGGTTTCTGGACTTATAGGGTAAATACAGTGTTGCTATGTTGGTACTCCTTTACAACCACAGCTGACTTGCAGCCTGTTAGTTTTCTATAACTAGAAACTAATATAAACAGTTCAAACACGTGTTTTAGTGTTGTAGATGGTTGAAGTGAGACGTGTATTGATTACGATAATGTGTTTTATGTATTCATAATAAACCATGGACCGGGCGGCTCATATATGAGCCGAACCTAAAAATAGCCTAGATCCTAAAAAAAAGTCATATTTGCCACCAGAATGATAATATAAGCTAAATGTAATGAAAACTAATAGATAAAACACATTTTTTTATCCGGGCTGTGGGGGTGGTCATACTTATACATATCTGAGCCACAGCAAAGGACTTTCTTTTAGTATTGCGGGCATCACAATGACCGACGCTGCTCATATATGAGCCGCCCGGTAGCAAACGTGTTAAACATACTATTTTTAAAAAAATTAAAAGTTACATGTCTAAAAAAAAGCATGTCTACTCTTAAAAATGTCATAAATAAACGCCCCAAGCCTTTTTTAGACATGAAGGCTATATAAAATTTTATAAATTTTAATTTTTAGTTCTTTTTTTACATTTTTTAGGAAAAGCATGTTTTTAATTTTTATATTTTACTTTACTAGGTACTGATTGAAGTAATGTAATTCACAGGCACTCAGACTGTATGCAATTTTTTGTATGAGAACAGGTTTGTTGTGTTGCATTTTTGCACATATTAAGTCTTTCTGTTCACCAGAATAGTTTTTGTTTCCACTTTAAATACGAGGGCTATCCAGAAAGTAGATTACGTTTTCGTCTGTGATCGCAAGGGGCGGGGCTAGCGCGGCCATCTTGGTGTCAGTGCGTTACGCCGCTCAGTCGGCATCTAGCCGTGCTAGTGAGAGGTTCGTGCTATACTCCGTCGAGTTACTGTGACAGTTTGAAATGTCTGCCTTAATTGAAAATGCCGCGAACTGTGAGGTGCGTGCAGTAATAAGGTTTCTGACTGCAAAAAACTGTAAACCGATAGAAATCTATCAGCAGCTTTGTGAAGTATATGGGGACAATATTATCACTGAAGGTGGAGTGCGTCAGTGGGTCATAAAGTTTAAAAATGGCCGAACTAATGTTCACGACAAAGAGCGAAGTGGAAGACTTAGCATAGTGACTGTCGAACTTGTCGAAAAAGTCGATGCCGAAGTCCGTGAAAACCGAAGATTCACAATAACGGAACTCTCTATGAGTTTTCCACAAATTTCGCGAAGTTTGTTGCACGAAATCATCACCGAAAAGCTTGGTTACCACAAGTTTTGTGCAAGATGGATACCAAAAATCTTGACTGAGATCCACAAAAATCAGCGAATGACTGCAGCGCTAATGTTTTTGGACGCTTACGATAAAGATGGCGACTCATTACTCGATCGCATCGTTACTGGTGACGAAACATGGGTTAAACATGTGAACTGCGAGACGAAATTGCAGTCAATGCCGTGGGGCCACACAAATTCCCAAGAAAACCCCAAGAAATGCATCCAAACGATGTCGGCAAGGAAGGTGATGGCGACTGTTTTTTGGGACAGGAAAGGTGTAATTTTTGTGGACTTCCTGGAAAGAGGCACTACAATAAACTCTCAAAGGTATTGCCAAACTCTGCAAAACCTCAGAAGAGCAATACAAAACAAGCGCAGGGGAAAGTTGAGCTCAAAAATCTTGCTGATTCACGACAACGCCCGGCCACACACGGCAAATGCCACTCGCCAAGTTCTTGGATCCTTTAAGTGGGAGTTGTTTCCTCATCCGCCGTACAGTCCCGACCTGGCACCGAGCGACTTCCACTTATTCCCAGCAATGAAGAAGTTGCTGGCTATGCAGCGTTTTGATGACGACGCACAGCTGCAAGAAGAGGTAACCAAGTGGTTGAAGGCGCAGGCGACCGAATTCTACGACGAAGGAATTTCCAAGCTCGTCCATCGCTACGATAAGTGCCTTAATTTGAATGGTGACTATGTAGAAAAGTAGTATTTAAGTGTGGCTTTCATCTGTATATAATAAAAACAATTTCCAATACTTAGTTTATTTTTAATTCCAAAATGTAATCTACTTTCTGGATAGCCCTCGTATTTTGTATGTCATAACACATGATGTTCAATATATTAAATTAGTCAAAATATACATGGCGTGGCTTGAATACTATCAGAAAGCACTTATTTAAACTGACAATAATACTTTAACGATGTGAATTGTATTAGTTTCAACTGTTATGCATTTGCCATTGTTAATATGAGTCTTATAATATATATATATTATTAATAACTTCAAATGAATCATACAATTTTTTCTTAAATAATGTTTTTTTGCAGTTGGAAGTAATGGAGGCATAGACACCAATATGTATACTTCTGTATGTGAACCTACGATGTCGACTAATCCTAATGTTTTTTTTCACCGAGGTGGTGTACACCCCGGCATGATGTACTGATTACGTGATAAACTAATCACCAATCAGCAGTGCTTTAGGAATAATTGTGCGTGACAAAATGAAGACTCATACAGTTGTTAATTGTGATTAAAAACTAAGAAAACACTCTAATGAGTTTATAAGTGAATGGACATAAGTAAATAAAATATTCTGTAAAAATTGTTAATAATAGAATTATATTGTTTGATAATCTTAAATAAATTGAGAAGAAAGGGTTAAGATTATGCCTGTTACCAATACTTGTAACAATTTCTCAACTCTTTTTTACGTGCTAAGGACAATGTTAAAGTTCAGACAAGATTTTTCAAAATCTGAGCGAATATTGTAAGTTATTCATTGCTCAAATCAAATTGAATAATGCTTGGTAATCTTTAGCAAGAAAGTTATATTATTTATTATTTTTACTAGTGTCTTATTATTTATTACAAAACATTTTGTGAACTGTATTTATAGGAATAGTGTTTTGCATAAGCTCAAAATATGTTTCACGTTTCATGCATTAATTTTTACTTTGAAAACAAACTTAATTAAGTAATATAAAACTACGAAATGTATTGCTACAAGGCAGATGCACATCAGGGAGTTACTATTTACTTTGAAATGAATTGTTTGTGAGTCATGTATGTTGTAAATATGATAAATATAAAATTAAAAGAAAACTAATCATACATTTTGAAGACAAGTAATTATCTAAATTAACAGTATAATCTATTAACTTACCTAAAACTAAAATTCTGTAGAATTTTGTTTATCAAGCTCAATTGATCTTATTAGCTTTGGTTTGTGAATAAGAGAGAGAACAACATAACATTTTTTTTAGAGGGGAAACTAAAATTAATTCTTTATTTCAAATTGTAGATAACCTTAGGAAATTTCAATTTTATTTTATTTCTTCCAGTTAAGTTGTATTTTTTAAATTTAAATTAAATGTTATTTATTCCAGTTAAGTTGTTTTTTGTTATTTATTAAATATTTAAATTATCACAGTAAGATAAAAAGCTCTTTCTTCTGTGTTTGTATACTACACAATTACTATCATTAAATACTACAAACCCCACAGTGAAACACAGAATTGTGTTTTTTACTTTAAATTTCAGACATATATAATAATTTGCATCTCTTTCATATTACACATGACAGACCTATTGTACCACATTAGGTGCAAATATTACCTTCGGAACCTAATTCCTACTTTAGGCCAAAAAGCAATATAAAAAAAACAAAAGAATAATAAATCAAGAAAGTAAAAAAATTTTTGAACTAAAATCAAACTAAATTGTAAAACTTTCAACTACGTTCTGTCCCACAAGAACTAAACATACAAAAGATTACAATTAATTGTTAACCATTTTCATGAAATTTTTATGACAAATTGAATGTAAAGAATTTGGGAAAAAAACATTTTACATTAAGGCGATTGAAGGAGGCAAAATTATTTTTAAACACTCAAATTATGGTTATTTATAATGACATCAATTTATTGTTTAAAAAAACAAAATTACAACTCATAATCAACTCAAGTTTTTATTCACTAAGCAGCAATATTAAATTAAGTCCCTGAAGTTATCCATTTAATTGATTTTACATATAACATTTTATACAAAACAAGTTTAGTAAGTAACTTGAATGTAATAAAACACTTTATCACACATATGAAAAATGATTACCAATACTTTATTGTGAAAAAGTTTTAAATTTTCCTAGTATAATCATAAATTTAAAATTAAAAAAACCCCCCGACACATCAATTAGAAAATATCTGATGATTTTAAAATGACTGAACAGATTTTCTTGAATCATAGCTACGAACACTCTCGATTAAGTCAACTTTCAAACTAACAAAACTAAAACACCCCTCTTTTTTGAAAAACACAATTATCTAATTTGAAAAAAAAGACAAAGAATTTAAATACACATTTTGTTTATGTTGGTTTTTGAAAGTTTGTCTACTTTAATTCTGGAAATTAGTAACTACAAAATAATAAATTGCAGTTGTAAATATCTAATTTAAATTGTAGACATAAGATAAGTACTTCAGACTATACAAAAACAATTGACAAATCTGTAAGACTGTAAAAATTTAAATAAAAGGTTATTAAATAAAAGAAATGTATGTATAATTGATTAAACTGTCTTGTACCTTATGATGGGTAGAAATAATTTATAAAGGTTTTATTTTTATTTATTTTAGTAATATTCTGCCTTAATAGATAAGGGCAAAAGTAAAGTTAAATTTATTAAATACATCTTGTTATTTGCACTCAATTAAATGATACATCAATATTTTTCAACATAATCTCATTAGGAATAACAATGATTTCTACAGCTCTTCTTTTAATGGGACGAAAATATGAAAATTACTTGCAGCCAGGTCAAGAAAGCAAGGAGGATGGTTCAATAGCTCAAAATCAAAATCTTAGAGGCAATGGTTGTTTTGTTGGCTTTATAAGACCTAATAATGTCCATAAATATTATCCTAAAGCAGAATCACACCCTTCGAAAGTTTGCTTTGCTTTCTAGACTTAATTTTTGGTTACAGCACTGAAAGATGCAATTTTAAAGTTATCAATCTATTTATCTTGCTTACTCTCAAACTCTAACAACTCTCTCCATATTTCTGTTGCACTCGAAGTATCATTTCTGTTGTTTTCATCTCCTTCTGAATTGAAAAATTGTCTCACTGCTCACATTTGTTCCTTGGTGTGATCTGACGGATCATATAATTTAGCACTCATTTTAAAATACAGTAAGACCTCGATAATCCGGCACGCTCGAGGATCCGTTGATGCCGGATTATCGAGGTCTTCTTTTAAAATAGTTTAATCCAGGAATAAACTATAA
>JAGFPH010016455.1:0-19291 GCA_018207615.1 Philaenus spumarius
AATGAATTATTCCAGTCATCTATAGTTGGTATATTCTTTCACTATAATATAACTTGTCACCGTCTTCATTAGTTAACTAGCACAAAGTAAAACAAATAATAACTATAACGCTAGTAATCGTAATGAATTATTCCACTACACCATCTTCCTTTTTCGGCCATTTTCAATACAACACATATCACATTACCTTTGATTTCACGTACAAATAACGTCATAAATAATTGATATGCGCAGATAGATTTTGTATGTAATTTTAAAGAACAGTTTTCGCATCGCCCCATATTTACCTACTGTAATACACTATCGATTTAATATAAATTTAATTAAAAGATTGTTTCAAAATATTTCCCTAGATATTACACAATTAAATAATTGAAATCCCTATGGAATATTAACAATATTAAAATATAACCTACATTTATTAATACGGATAGGACTCAGGGATTTGTAAAAAAGCAAATATTATATGTTATAACGTGCTTCACGAAGAGGTCGCTATTTTTTAATTAATATGCCGTACATATGGAGTACAGACTTGAAACTTTACAGATATTTTACAAAGGTATGTAGAAAATGTACCCTCAAGTACTTATGAAAAAATGGTGGAATAACAAACAACTAATCTTATGGATATACCGGTAATTATTTCCTCAATTGTTGTTTTATACACACAAAGAATTTGGTAGTTAGAGATTTTATTTTAGTAGCCATTTTGTTATAGTAGAGACGTCGTTTAACAGCAGGCATTGAACTGCATTAAACGCCCGCATAAAAAGCTCTAAGCTGGAGTTTCGAATGAGTTGTGTTATTTGTAATTTAATGAATTCGGTTGCTACCGCAATAAGTTCATACTTTTAAAATCATTGTCATTTACTTTAGACGCATTCTTAAACGTGGTACAGCTTAGTAAAAATAATATAATTTCTGAACTACATTAAAGTGGGCCATTTTCTATTTCCTATTTCTAATTCAATATCAGAGCATTTGCTAATCTGACATTAAATAGCTAGTTACCATTTATCATGTCAATGTCTGAAATGTCAGAAGTGATTAAGTAAGACAAGATATTTAATCTGCTAAGTAAGACAATAATCGAGGTTTGGTCCACGACCTGGAGGGAAGCTGTAGATTGTACTATTACAAAACCGGGCGCTGCATAGACAATGAGACAATGACGTAATGTGATAGAGAGAAGAGGGTATTTCTGTAGGAAATCTAATTTAGAGGAATAATGTGTAGACATTTGTAAAATTATTTTGGGGTTATAATTATATCTTTGTACCAGATAAAAGACGTTCCTATATTTGTTTCTATTGTTTGAAAAAACCTATCGAATAGGCCTACAGGCGAAGTCAGATTTGGAAGTTCCCATTATTTCTTTAAGCTAAGAACAAAACAAAAGGATTAATTTCTTGCTTGCTTCGTTCTTTCACATCGATTCGGAACTTATAGCTGTAATACAATACTTCGAAATACCTGCCAGCAAAAGTTATTAATTTTCTCATTAGTCAAATGAGGGCTCTTTTTAAGTACCAGATGTTTTAAAATGAATATCAGGGTTAAGGCACTGTATTATTTATTACATTTAACTTGCATTATTAAATAATAAACAAAAGAAAGAGCAACTCAAACAGTATGTCCTGCACGTGTTCAATGTAAGCACCATTCGTCATACGGTCTTAATTTGTCATATTTGAATATTAACATACAAAACAATAAAATGAAATGCATGCCTTTGTAAATCAATGATAGTCGTCACTGTAAATACAACATAACGCCCTTCATAATTATGCGTATATACACATCAACCAGCTTAATTTGAAAACCAAAAGTTCCCACATTTTCATAGAATAATTACTATGTTTACTCGCTCCTCTTTCAAAGGGAAATTACCATATATATATTATCTACTTATATAAAGCTAGACGGTAACACTGATTCATTGACATTAATTATTAGGCACTTCCCGTAATCGAACCCCCTTCAACCTTATACTTGAATTAAAGCTCTCGACGAGAAACTTTTGGGAAAATTGCCAGAATTTAACATTTTTTAATTTTGGAAGCAATTTTCGGGCGGGAAAGATTTTCTCGATTTTTTTGAATTTCATCATTTTCCCACTTTGAGCGCATTTAGCAAGAAAACGGTAAGAGATATAAAAAAATGTTAAATACAAACTTTGAAGAAAATTTAATTTCAAACTAACTATTTTCCATCAAATATAAGATCCAATCATCCGTTCAGCCGCTATTCACCCGAGAAGGCGCTCCGGCCCACAACCCTTCAAATTTCCCATGTTAATCTAATGGAGATAATGTTTAATGAGCTTGAGTCAGCTGCCAAATAAAACAGCTGATTTATGCTCGGTGACCTATGTACAAACGAGCCAAAGATTAACGAGATTCTTTAGCGAATTTTCCAACTGCGAGCGAAGCGAAGCGGCCATCTGAGGCCGAAGGCCGAGGCGGGGTTGGGACGCGAAGCGTCCAGGGGCAGAGCCCCTAGTATATATATGTACATTAGTTTTTGGTGTGTTCCTTATTCAAAACATATTACAGTTTATAACGTAATGCATAGTCCTTTTGATTAACAACAAAATATAAATAACAAAGATTACCAAGAGGTTCTGTAAATAATTACAAAAATTACCACCCTGGAGTCCAGCACGATCTGAATAACTTTGTTTTGTAAGAGAAACATAAACAAATATTAACAGCGTTCTATAAAGTAAATTTATTCTAACTAGGGGAAATCCCCACACTTTTTTTATGATTTCCTTTTAATGAAGATGTAGGATTAATAATAACCGAAGCGAAATAATTGGTAAATAATGTTAAATGTGTAAATAAAACTATTAAGTTTATCATATAACAGAAATTCCAATAAAAGTTTAAATACAGCATGATTAAACCTACTCCTGAACTCATACACAACATAAATAATATAATGACAAATAATTATTGTTTCAAAGTATTACAACGGACAAAACTCGTTGTAGGTCTTGAGTTTAAATTTGCAATTAATTTTGTAAGTTTGAATAATACGGACTTGCCGTGGGTTGAAGCCAAATGTAGGTCACGAGATCAGCATGTATACGCGGGCGGTCTGTTATCGGGTAGAATTAAACTTTTGGACCCTGCCTGTCTGAAAAGGATTGGGAAAAGGATTCCTACGGGAAGCCAAAATCCAAGATTTGAATAAAAAAATAAAAATCTTCGGGAAATGCATTACGCTAACCGCGGGTGTATTTACTGCAAGATTAGATATTAAAAAATCCTAAAGTTACGTAAGATACGAGCTTTCAAAGAATGAGAAAATTTTCAAAATTCCTCTATTTTAAAAAAGAAAAGGTTTTTTAGGCTTTTCTTAAAAAGGCCTAAAATAAAGGTGAAATAAGTTTTAGCGAAATTTTGTCATATAAAAAAGTTAATGGTAATTCATAAAGTTTAAAGGATAAAAAAGTAGGTTAAAAATAAAGTTTTTTCAATTCTAACTAAAACAAGTTTTAGTATTGATAAATGTAATTTATAATGTAAAAGAAAAACTAGAAAATTTATGAAAGGAAAAAGGTGATGGAATTTGCACCTCTACAGCTAATTGGAAATTTAAACTCAAACTTTTAACAATCCAAAATAGTAAATAGTATGTAAATGAAATAGTTATGTAAAAATAATCCAGTATTTGAAATATGTTTCGGGAGTAAAGTAAAACCCCAGTTTGTGAAAAATCGTTGAAGTCCCTAACCTCACAGCAAGACAACCAGAAGCAGAAATGAGATGAAAATCCGGCTACTGAATGAAAACCAATGGACAAGAAAAGTGGAAAAAGAAAAACCGAAAGAAGTGTGAATTTAAGACTTTTCCGGGAAAAATCGCCGCGGAAAAACGCGCGCGGGTCGTGTACGCGAACCAAGAGTCGTACGAACGTCACTCGAGTTCGTGTGGAAAGGCAACAACGAGCTGAGGAAAATGATGTCAGTCTCAGGAAAATCGGATAAACCCTGTAGGAGTTACATAGAAAAAGAATTTCCATAGCACAAAACTGAGGGAAGCCAGATAAGAACGCAAGACAGTAGAGGGGCGGTCCAAAGACGAGACCGATGGAAGGAGAACAGGGTTATCAGTTTACGAAAATGGGCGTACTCAAAGAAACAATAGAAATTTAATTAAAATAAAGACTAAATCAAGTTACAAAATTATGAAAAAATTATAATAAAATTCAGAATGAAAAGTTACGTAGACTAGTAGTTTGAAATTGGCGAAAAAATGGATTTTAAAGCATTTTGGAAATACAGTGGTAGAAAGCTTAGGTTGGCAATGAAATAGTGCCGAAAAACATTATATAAACGATTGCTCGGGGAAACTCGAGATGCTTATTATTTCTTCGATGTAATGTAACGCATCGCGCATTGCTTATTACTTCTACGATGTAAGTTGACGCATCGAGAGCAGAGACTTGTTTTTTATAAAATACTTTAGCGAGCTAGAAGCTGAGTATTTTCTTCGTTAAACTTTAAATTTTTATAACAAGTAAGAAGATACGTCATTGCGGTTATCATCTGGGATGCAGCAATAGACACCGCATTAACTCTACAAGAACTTCAGTGGCAACTTAGTCTATACAAGTTGGCCTAACTTGGGATTTTCTGGAGGAAAAACATAGCCTACAGGACAGCTGATACATGGAGTGATTCGTATAGCTTCCAGACAGGACTCCAGGACACCACCAGGCGACCACTAGGACATGCAACTGTAGCTACGAGGGAATAGACGAACCGGGATTGCAGACACGGCATCACCACATCCATCTTTAAGAAGCCATCCATCATACATCCAGACAACCCTACAGGACTCCACCTTCACCCACAAGACAACTCTATCAGCACGCAGAACATCTGTAGCTCGTCATCACTGGACAGCGTTTGCGGATTTAACCACAAACGTCGCGACGCCTAGACAAGTGTGAAAAGGTCGGTAGAAGCGTAAAATACGTTAGTCCCCATTAAATTGCCTGAAGTAAATTCAAATAAATTTATTTTAAATACTGGGTTACTTAGGATGTTAAATTAAGAAATATTTGTAGTTAATTAAAGAAGTAAATTCATTAAATCGTAAAGTCAAATTTTCATTAAAGTATAAATTAAATTCAATTGAGTAATAAAATATTAAAATAAATTATAATAAATTAAGAGATTAGTTCTGCCTTATAGTTTTAAAAAAGTTATTATTTTATTTGAGAAGAAAGTTATTATTTGGTTCTATTTGAAAAATATTAAATACAAGAATTTTGTTTATGTTTAAAATTAGAAAAAAGAAATTATTAAAATTTTATTTTGTTTTATAAAAGGTTATTATTTACAAAAACACCTAACATTCAAATATCCCAATAGTTTATGAAATTTAGATTAAGAATTGATAAAGTGAAATTTCATAAAATAATTGCAAGCACAAATAAGCAATTTACAAGGTTAGTTCCAGTGTACTCACTCTTCAGAGGTTTACAAAAAGTAAAATTATTAACTTGTGTTCTTACTGAGCTAAAATTAAAAATAAATTACTGGAAGTATAAAGTAAAGTTTTTTGTCAGAATAGTCAGTGAACTGAATATTCGACACATAGTTATTTCACCTAGGCCAAACAAAGTGAGATTGCCTATAAGACTTCCAGTAGGTGGAAATAACTTATTCTCCAACGAAAAATTTTCTAAAAAGAGGATTCATTGTAGAATTGGCGCTGCCAGCGTGAAAAATAACGCGTTGCAGTTGTGGCCAAAACAAATTATTCTACAACTTAATTCTCGAACCTTCTAAAATAGGTTGTTCGTTGTAGAATTGGCGTCCCGAAACGTGGGACCCGAAATATTCTAAAACGAACAATTCAAAAAAGATTATTCGTTGTAGTATGTATTTAGCCGATAGTGAAAATATTAGAGTAAACAGGTGTAAACTGTATTAACGCTGAACTACTTAAATGCACTGAACGAGGGACTACTTATTTTTAAAACCAGGGGGGGGGGGACTACTTATTTTGAGCAAGGGGCTCCATAATTGCTCGCTTCGCTCATCAAACCTCGTGGTGACTCGGTGGCCAGAAACAAATGAAAACATAATTATAGTATAATCTGATATTTTACCAGAAATGAAGATTTATTAGTACAGAGTTACTTGGCTTTTGGGTAGGGTGGTTTCAGTGCGGTATTAGATCCTGACGCATGCGCAGTAGAACCATTGTGTATGAATGACAGGATTTCTTAAATATTATACAGCGAGATAAACCTAATCTAAAAATTGTGTTGGTTTCAAAACAAATTAATCGATTTTAAATTTGCCAAGTAGGTTGCTATAGTAATACAAACTTTAAAGAAATGTGGGTCGGTTTAGGGCCTAACCTAAAATTGTGTTAATGTTTTGATCCAAATTAACTGTTTTTTTTTCATAGTATGTAACAAGATGTTTGAATTGGATTATAATTATACAGTAAGCATATTTGAGTGAGTTTGGTTTTTTTTTACCTAACCTAAAAATAATAAAATTATTCCATATTTGCTAAGTTGGTTGCGATGATAATGCGTTTACATCAATGCACTCAAGCCTTTGATCTGAATCACTGTTTATCTGTTATACGGCTGGAAGTGAAGCTTCGTATTTTCACCATTTTTATGCTTTTAAAATCAAAACTTTTCAAAATACTTTCTTAGTGTGCATATAGAAAGGGTATGTGCCCTTAGGAATATACCTTTAAATTTTCGTATTTTTATCTTAAGTAGTTGTTGCTCTATTACCACAGTCAATAGAGCAAAGAAAGCTAACTTTGTTATTGAATTTAACAGCAAGCGTGGATTTTTTTATTGAATACGAAGTGACTTTAAGGGTAGGACATAGATATGTAAAATATACAAATTATCAGGAAAGTGCTATTGCGCATTTTTTATAAATAAAAATAACAATAAATTAGGACTTTTATCGGTTTTTCATTTATATTAGGCCCTATAAAAAGTATCATAGATCACGATACCTTCAATGAGATAATTGTAGATAATTCAAAATACAACAAAATGTTTTTTTTATAGACTCCATCGGACCATTTTTCAAAGAGAAAAGTAGGGAAAACGCTTAAAAATTACAATTTTCAAAAATTCATATCTGATTTTTGTTTGTTTGTATTTTACATACCTATGTGCTACATTTAGTCATTGTAGCTTGCTGTTAAATTTAATAACATGAACAAATCTCTATAGGTTGGACTAAATGTGAATTCTATTTCAGTCAGTTAGTAAGGAAAAAACTCCTTACTGATATATACGCCCCTCTTATGTATAGATGGGCACATATATTTTACATAAACACATCTTTTTTTTTTTACATTTTATAGATCTAAGGGTTTTATTAATCTTCAGTATTTCTCCAACAACTTCAGGCTCTTTATATTTATATGTAATTTATAGGAAGAGTTCATTATATGATGACGACGATATAATTATCGTACTAAGGCTAACAACAGACGAGACACCGGTGTACGGGACACTTTCCGGTGTCCCAGCGCGCTACTCTAATAGTATTTTAAAACTATTTGTAGGACTAAATTTTCTAATAAACTTTTATTGCCAAGTAAAGAATAAAATTTTAATAATTTTAGTAGTGATGGGTGTTTTGAATCACGATATAGTAAGCCTTTTTCGTTGTTTGTGTTTGCTATTACCTAACATAAAAAAACTGTCAATTGTGAAGAATAATTAGCTGTTTCTAAATTTGCCAATTTAGTTGTTATGGTAATTAATTAAATGCTTCAAGAAAAGTGTGTTGGATTAGTATATTTCTAAACTAAAATTGTGTTTAGCTTATAATCAAAATCATATGTTTTATTTGTAATAAGTAACGACAGGGTAACAGCAGATGTTTGATTTATAATATCAAGTTGGTTGATATGTTAATGAATGTAAATGCATTCAATAAACGTGCATTGGTTCAGAATAAGCCACACGTATAATTGTGATACCAAGCGTTAGTTCTCTGTTAGATACGGCTGTTTTATCTCTTATATGGCTGGGAGTGAATTCCGTATGTTTACAATTTTACACCCTTAAAATCAACTAGGGGAAACCCCTGCGTGCTCCGCACGCCAACCCCGTTGGTTCCTTCTATAGTATACACATAATCATGTTATAAGTAAATAATGAGCTGGACTTGTGAGAAAAATATAGATGAAATAAAACAATAACACACAATCTCACAACAAATACGTTTAATAAATCAAACGCGTTTCAACGACAAACGACAAAGTACTTTGTTGTACTTTGGCTTTTGTAGCTTTATCACTGAGGATGGCGACTTTGTCGTTGAAACGCGTTTGATTTATTAAACGTATTTGTTGTGAGATTGTGTGTTATTGTTTTCTTTCATCTAATCATGTTATGTTTTCTTTAAAATAAAAGTGTAGGATTAATCATAATCCCAAATCTAAGATGGTAAATGTTGAAATCAAATTATTTCGTATATTTTATAACATCAGATATTTATAATAAAGGTCAAAAGAACCAGCAAGGCTCAAGTCTACACTTTAATAAACACCTATCCAAAAAGTTATAAATACAAATAGTTGCTTCAAAGTGTAAAATCAGTTATTAATAGAAATATTCGAGGAAACAGCTGTTTATCTGTTATTTTATTCAATTGGTTTCTATGGCAATTCATCAGTCTAGGGCTAACCTAAGAATTTTTTCCGACTAAATTTACAAATAAGTCCTATTGAAGTAAAAATGTTTTTATCAAAATGAATTATAGCCTATGTTACTCAGGGATAGTGTAGCTTTTTATTAGTAAAACTATTTTTCCAATTGGTTCAGTAGTTCCAGAGATTACCCCCTACATACAAACACATTTTACCACTCTTTATAATATTAGTATAGATAAAGTAGAGTAAATGAGATAAAATTAAAATAACATTTACTGCTGGCACTATTCTAAAATTGATAATTAATTGTGAATGTATAACACACAATCACATACTAACTAAAATTAAGGCAACACTTATTTCGTGACTTATTTATTAATAAGTTAATTATTTTCGAATTTGTCAATTATATGTCTTATTCAATAAAGTAAATTTTATTATATTTCGAAATCAATCTCAGAATATTATTTTTAACTATATTTTAAATCTCATCTTCCAACATAAATTACATTTTGATGCTTGACCTACATACGACACATACATAAAGCTTAATGCATCATATATTATTATTAAAATAATAATATTTTTAATACCATTTCTCTTATTCCTTCTAATCATATTTATTTTTGTAAGACAAAATACCTTGTTTCTTTACAATCTGCTTATTGAAGAACTGTAAAATAAAACCATTGCAAAGGTTTCGCCATGTAGATTTTTTTTAATTTTAGAAATTAAAGATGACTTGTAGTCAAATCCCGTGAAAAATCACGGCACGGCAGATCAATTTTATATACATCAGACAAACTATAACTTTGTTTGTTATAATGAGTTTTTAAAGGTATCCTGTAGGCCTATATAAAACTGTAGGCCCATTTGTAAAATGTTGTATTTATGTAGGCCTTAATTATAATAAAAAATATATCAAGATAAAGACACTAATGTTATCTTTTAATTGGTTTGTATTTCATATTGATTAGCAAATGATTTAGAAGTTATTAATATTATAATAAAGACATTAATACTCAAATATATTTATATGTTATACAAAGATGTACGTATGTTTCCCAAGTTAAACGAATGGGTATCTTATTTAAATTTGTTTAAATGAAAAAAATCATTGTTGATAAAAGGTTGTATTTATATTCACTTTATAACCTCAAAGCAAATCTTATAAGGTATTAGAGCCTACCTTAATTTTATAACTCATATTAAAAAAAATCAACTTCAGAAGAATTATATTTTTGATGAATTAATTGTAATCGTTAACATAACCCCAAAGTACAATCTACGCTAGGTTTTGTACAGATGATGGGTCAAATCAGCTGTTATATTATATGAGCGTTTGTTCTTCTTCTGCTATTAGACAATAATAACTTGTTTCTTTACAATCAGCTGATTAAAGAACTGTAAAATAAAATCATTGCAAAGGTTTGGAAATGCTGATTTTTTTAATTTAAGAAATTAAGATGACGTAAAATTAAATAAAACCTGTTAATATAGAAAAGTTTTGCTTTTATTTGGGATAAACTGAATGTAAATCGGTCCAATGGAAGTCTCAGACGAACTGTCCAAAGGATTGAAAAAGTTAATTTTTTCTCCCATGTTAAATCTCCATAAGAAAAGTCTATTTTTAATTTTTGTCCCATTTAACGTAAATATTTTCAATATATAAATAAAACCTGTTAATATAGGACCGAAAACCTTTGTTTTGGTAAAACCCGCATGTAAATCGGCCTAGTAGAAGTCTCAGACGAACTGGCCAAATGTTTTTTCCTTACTGCTTTAAATATATAGATATTTTGTAAAATCTTTTCTTAGTGAACTCATATACAGTGACTGTACACTGCCTTTGGAAAACATAATTCCACCACCTTTCCACAAAAATTTGAACTTGTTACATATATATTTTTTATTTTTTAAATCTTAAAAAATAATCTATTTACGAAAATAAAGTAGGAGGGATGGGTTTTTGAGGAAAACACATTTTTCATGCCTTCTGCATAAAAGTTCAAATCTGATATAGTTTTCGTAAAAAGTAAGTTCCTTTATATCACTATTCTTTTCAAAATTTGTATCGCACGACTTTCGGAAATAAAAGGAGAAATGGAGTTTTGAGCGACATTTTGGGTAGTTTCTTCAATACTACATGTATCACAAAATAGGAAAATATATATTTTGTTTACTTAACGTCCTTTCAGATGATACCCCAAAAGACAATGTCAGTACGTTATCCAACAATTTAAGACCGTAGGCTTACGCATTAGATTTATATATAATCAGTAAACGCATAGTTTTCATGTAATTTTACTTAAACGTTCAACTGATATACAGGGCGATATTTTGAGAGTGCCGCCATTGGGATCTCAGAAACGATTTATTTTACGAAAAAGGTGAAATAGGGGACTTCACCTTAATTTATTTTTTTGAAAATATTTGGTTAAAATCAACCGTTTTTAACTAAAGCCCCATTCCGATTTAAAGAATATCAGATGTTTAATAGGATCGTAATAATTAACAGCTGTAATACCACTTTTTTACAGTATCAGATGGAACTTCATCATTGTTCTAAAGACAACAATGGTTTTCAACAGCTGTTTCTGGTACTTTATCTGTTATTTTCTTAATAGTGTGTTTAGCAATTGTTATAGGATAACATTTTACAGCTCCATAATGTTTCTGATTAATTCACGAGTTTGAATAGATTTCGTGTAAATACTTTAATAGTTTTGTATGCATTCTGTTTGAAACTTTTCCCTGTCACAGGGCGTATTAACTAGGAAAAGATTGCATGTTAAAATCAATCAACAAGATTATGTGCTTGATCTATTTTATCTTTTTTGTAACTGCAGTCATATCATAAATCTATTAATTCAATTTACATGCTCTATATTATTAATTTGCGACTAAACTTTGAGGTTATGATTAGGATATGTAATTTAGATATACATCGTGTAAACTGAACATAGATTTTGGAAAAAAATATTACTGTTCTATCTGAAAAATTCTCTTTGAAAGTTTATTTTATTTATTTTTTGCTAAGAGATAGCAACACCTCCTGGACAGTAAAACTCCAGTTACTTTATACGAATAGTGAGCACTGAGCAGCACATCCCGGACCTTCTATAGTACTAATATTTCCTTCTCTTCTGTATATATATATTTCAACCTTCTATCTAACCTACGGAGGAACTAAGATTGTAAGTTCTTAGGTTATGTTTCAAAAGAGATGAATATTTAGTAAGAATATTACTATTCTTAAAAATAAATACCAAGTTAAAGTGGAATTTAAAATTTGTATTGTAATCTAAACTATTTAAAAATAGTTAAAATTGTATACAATATTACGAAAAATAACAATACTTACACACTCAAAATAATGAAATCGTATATCTGCAATATGAATTCCTCCATCTTACCTGAAACAGAAGATTTCAACATTAATATTAAAGCGAAAAACTTTAGTTTCTTATTTCAAGTTGGTAATTATTACTGCAAGAACAAAGAGTCAAGTTGTAGAACCCGCTGGGACAACACGTGACTACTTACAGAAAATATATATCTTATAGAGACTTGTACAAATATTCAAAATACCGTGTGAGAGTTGTTTAATGTTTAAAGTTTTATGTTGAGTGTCTCCTGAAGATGCCGTCAGTGAAACGGTGAAACATGTCGTACTAATAACATGAATTTCTAAAACATGCAAGGTATTTATGAACATTTTAAAACACATAAAGGTAACTATAATCAATTTTAATTATTAGCAAATTTCCATAAGAAAAATTAGCTTTTGCAGTGACTATTGTCGGAAGTTTTCATGAGCAACCATTATGGCCCTCAGAACATTTTTTGGAGAGTCATTAAAAATTAAAAATTTATATATATATAAGTATATTTTGTGTTCGCATTGTAACACAAATGGTTAAAATTCGCATTTGGTTCGCATTTGGTCAAAATTTAGTACAAACATTGTTCTTCGAAGTCACTCGGACGAGTTTGTTAGCCAAAAATATCCGACAAACGGAAGCACGTTTTTCGACCGGTAGTAAACATTTTTTTGAAAATGTTCGTACTATAATGATACTTTTTAGGTGTTTTATCAGAACAAATAAATATAGAAGATTATTCTGCACATTTTGTGTGTGTGTTTTTTTTTTTTTTGTACACGACCTTATAGTCAGTCTGGTTCCTCCAAAATCGTTCAAGACGTGAAGCTTCTGATCTGAGGTCAATGGAAGTGTGTTTGCAAAGCAAAGCAAAGCAGTCCCAAATCCAAGGCCGCAAGAGTCGAGGTGCAAACAAATTCTACTAATATATTTCACACACGCTGGTAGCTATTCAGCGCCTTCGTAAGAAGACCAATTTCCCAAATAGTTGGTTGAAATCCTAAAATATATAGACTTAATTTTGTAAATTCGATCAACTCGCGCCGTAGAGTTGTTTTTAATATATACGAATTAACTAATACAGCCTTTTAATTTATTGTGTATACTAATAATAGTTATTTCTTTATATCACTCTGTTTTATTTTCGAAACTATAATATTTTGTTATAGCACGTTGTTCTGCTTATTAGAATGGGAATGTGGGATGATCATTCGAATCTAAAGGTTTTTATTGAGTCAAACGGAAATTCAACTGACACAATACAGCTTATGGCTTATACCCTGTCATGGAACTGAAGTATGTATAAATCTAAGAGCGCTTTGAAATCATTGAAAATAAACGGTACCAGAAACATTCACACACTTTCTCACAAACATATTTAAATTATTAAACAGATTCACTGTGACTTCATAATTGTACGTGAGGTAGGAGAGGTGATTTATTAAAGTAGGAGATTAAACTAATACATATTATTATTATTATTAGCTAGAGAGAAAAGAATTCGATAGATTACGAAAAAAAATTCACCGAACAGTCAATTAGGCCTGTATAGATGGAAGAAAACAACAGCCAAAAATGAGTTATTATTATTAGATAAACGAGTAAACGAGAATTTTTAGAAAGATTCTGTTTTTTGCATATGGTAGGGTATATTAAGGCCTACAAGTAAGCCAAATTTTATCAAAATCGTTAGAACCGTTATTTTATAAAAAAATAATAACTGTTTTTTTGGTGGTTTTTTGGCTAAAAAGAGGGGGTTGTTTTTCAAAAAAAATTCAAAACCTTTTTTCGTGCATCTATACAGGCCTAATTGACATGTTTGGTGCAAATTTGTTCGAAATCGATCGAATAGTTTTCTCTCTAGCTTTGTATACTTACAGACATACAGACGGACATTTTTTGGACTCAGAAGGTCCCAAAACGGATATTTCCACAAAAATCTCAACATCGATTTTTTGCTATCACTATACTTTCTCTATACTATAGTATAGTGAAAAAGTAAAATGTATGGAAAATTATCGAAGATAGTTTTCAGTTCCAAAGTGCTTTGGGTTGTTTGGTTTTGCGATCATTGTTTCGGATGCTATGACTTTCTAGTGGTGTTTTGAAGGATATTTTAAATGTGCATGTATGATTTTGAGAATGGAAATGGGTTTATATTTAATATTTTCTACATAACAGAGACATATGTATTTCTTTATAACATTTGTTGGCAGTTTTTCAGAATTGATTATTAAATTATACTTTTGGTTATTGCTATTTCTATTGTTGGATTTTGTAGACAATAATATACTTTATACGTTTGGACTAAAATATTATCATTAAATTGCCAGTACACAATGACACTTTGATGAAAACAATTTAATTAATTTCATTCAGAAAAAATTATGTAATTAATCAAAGTCACTAAAAACTTAACACAATTTGTAATTAATCAAAAAGAAACATAAATACAAATTCTGAAAATCAATCAAAAAGTTTAAACAAACACAAATTGGTAAATAACTTTTAATTACCTTATTTGCATCAACGTTCTTAGAATAAAATTTGCTACAATTTCTCCACAAAAGCTCCCTTATTTACTGGCAATTAATCTAAGTAAAAAAGCACGCTTTTCAACTCCGTTGTTTTGTGTTTTCCCGGTTAGCTAAAGAATAATTAAGGCACTTTTCATAAATGTTTTAGAATGAAAATCACATAAAACCATTAAATGTAGTCATTCACGTTGCCACAGTAATTTTATTAAAGCATAATTTATTATTTGGAGTAGAAATAATGTCAACAAATTCCAAGTTCCGTAATATTATAATTTACCTATGAGTAAATGCTGAATCCCTTGCCCACCTGTTCGTAATGTAGGCTTCCTTGTTTTGAGTATTTATATTTTTAACTGATTTATTACAAACATAATTATAACTGTTACTATAATACATTTTTTTGGCATTAGGAATATACGGTACGGCTTTATTTTAGATTAGAGGTCACTAACTACTTGTTTCACCCAGAAGCTCCGTGGTGAAGCAAATGCAAACAAATTATTGTATACCATGATATTTCTACGGAAATTACGATTTATTAGGCAGAGATTTTGTATAAAAGAGAGGAAATTTTCAAGTTATAAAATATGACCAAATATCATACGGTAAAGCAGTATTTCAAACTGGTCAATTAGGCTTAGTAAAGAATAAAGTTGGCATAGTTTTAATAGTTTGAGTTATTATATATAGTAAATCTTGTTCGTTGTTTTCGTTTGCTATTACCTAAAATAAAAACTATTGGTCGTGAAGAACAATAACATGGTTCTAAATTTGCCAATTTGTATCAGTAAACATACAAATTCTTGTATAAATTATAACACATTTTGTATCCTTGTCATCAAAATCTGGCTGTATTTCTAAGTAAACATCATGCCAGACTTTTTGTTGCATTTCTGTCCTTGTACGTATCAAGAAATGCATCCCACAGAACAGAACTGGCACGAAGGAGTGTAATAAAACGTTCTCCACAAACAAATGCCATTCCTGAAAAAACTTATAAATAAAAGAAGATGGGACACTTTTTCGAGACTTCAGCTCGTGATTTTTTATTATTAACTGTCAAAATCGGTTATCCCGTACACAAAAACATATAAAACGATATCCCACACTGTATTTTCAAAATACTGACCCAAAAACGTGACCGACGCGCTACGACATTTTAACTGTAAAAATCGGATTTCCCGTAGGGCCAAAAAACATGTAAAACCATACCCCACATTGTATTTTCAAAATGTTGACCCAAAAACGTGACCCCGACGCGCTACGAGTTTTTTTAACTGTCACAATCGGGTTTCCCGTAGTCAAAAACATATAAAACGATACCCCACACTGTATTTAAAAGATTTTCACCCAATATTTTTAAAATGTTGATTCAAAAACGTCAGCCTGAAGCGCTACGACTCACAAAGCTTTTTAACTCTCCGAAATAAATTTACGAAGATTTTGGCACCACCAAAGTTTTCTACAACGTCTGTGAGTGCATATATCATGTTAACAGACGCTCAGATTCACAAAAAATATCGCATGATTTCAATACTTCTGAATTTTAACGCGAGCCGAAGAAATACATTGCTTAAATAAAGAAATACAGTTGTTTTTAGGCGACTCCACTAAAAGAATTTCGCCGTAAGGACAAAACTCAATAACATGAAAGGAGCTTAACTATGTGGTGCCCGGATACAATCTATTATCACAGAAGAAGTTAGCCTTGCAGAGAAAGATATTTTACTTAAAGTAGCCTACATTTATTTTCATCGAACTAGACAAAGTTGGCGGCAAGATTTGTTTAAGCCTTTCCGCGTAGAGCACATAAACACAGACTTTAGCAATGTAAATCCGCGATGCTGTAAATCCCCGACTTTCTGTGACATGTGTTGTTTGGCTCACAATGCATTATTTAAACTTGAAACTTTGTGTTTTTGTAAAACTACATTTCAGTCGAGTTTTTGTTACAACGGTCCACCAGTGTCAGATGTGTTTAAACACTTAGTTCCAACTAAAACACTATTATTTGTGCATACAGAATTTAAGAATACATGTTTGCATGTCTTAGTACCCAAATAGCATATTACGGAGGTGGGATGTTGTCCAAGAAATTTGTAATATAAACATAAGCTTGATGTTACATAATTTAAAAAATATCTTAACACTTCAGAAAAGTTCTGATTTACTTAAAATTTAAAATAATTAGTTCGAAAACCATACATTGAACATGAGTCATAGTTGCGGCCCAAAAAATAAACAGTTCACGAACGTAGGAGATAGCAGTGTGTCGCTAAATTGTCGTGCTGAAACTGACGGGCTCATCGATGCGTGCCCAACTATTGGGTTCCCCAGGCGATGGCACGTCTCCTTCAGCTCCTGGTGCGAGAAGTAGGTTAGTTCGAATAAAGCAGGTGATTGAACCCATGCAACTGGTTTATTTACATACGTTGCGCACCTTCCTCTACTGGCCCAACTTTCAACTGAACTTAGTGAAGATAAAGGAAAATTCTCCCTTAGCCTTCTCCAGACCAAGGTTACTAATATTCTGCTAAAGGCTTAAACATTCAGTCTCAAACTAGCTCCTCCCCTTTAACTATCTAAACTCTGACATCAGCATATTCTTAGTGTGCAAGCCATATAGCACGTCCAAGGTCAGTGTGAATCCAAAATTACTATTACTGATATAACTATTATTACTTATAAAAAGTGAATATTACCTGCCACAATATTTATATTACCAAAATAGAAGTGGGCATTTTGATTGAGCACCTATTGCAGTTGTTTAAAGAAACGTCACACTGAGTAAACACAATGTGGATTATTTATATACAAAAAATTAGTTTTGTAATACAATTATTTTCAGAGAATTAAGCCTACAATCAATGTATCATGTTGGCTGGTTGCAGTGCTTGATTTTCAGAATTTGTAGTTATAGTTATTTTATTCAGTTTTTATTCAACTAATGTTCATACATTTTCTCATATTAAAATTTTTCTACAAATGTCATTATACAAGTTTATTTGTCCACTGAGGTATTGTACACCAAATGTAAAAAATAACTTTTTTAATTAAAATATTTTAAGTTTTAATGCAGGTCTCTCGTTACATACAATTCTGGTACCTGTTGTATTAAATATTTCTGATCAGTAACCATATAAAACCACTAAATTTACACAGTCATTTAGTAAGGCTTAATCCACCATTTAAATATTAGAGCAGAAATCACGTTCACAAATTTCATTCTGACTAATATTAATTCATTATTTTTAGTTAGAATTATTTTGACGAAAACAATAGGCCTGTGAAGTTCATACTTCACGGGTGAATAAGTTATACATTTACGTACTGTGCATGAAAGTAAATTGCAGAACTCTCCCATAACTGTTTGGATCCGCTAAAGTGTTTCTGCGTACAAGTACTATAACACCACTTGTTTGTCATAATTATTTTGCAGTACTTTGAAAACAAAGAGAAAATAGGGTTTTGATCGAGATATTAAAAATATTTAAAAAAAACAACGTAACGAAAAATCGAATAAAATTTCCTTTCCTATCCATGGTTAAATACCTTTATCGTTACACCACACGATGGTATCAGAAAATATAAATACAAATTTGTACAAGCAAAAACTCATAGTAAAATATGTCTATAGCTCTTTAACTAGAAACCTTTACTGCTATAGCTTCGGAGAATTCCGTTTTCTCTTTCAAGTACGAAACCAGGAAACTATATAGTGGTGATGTAAATAGGTTGACGCATATACAAGTAAAAGTATCATTTACTGAAAACTAACCCCAGGCAGTATATAAGGCTGAAAACCACTACATGTGTTCAGTTATCTTTGATTAAATAATAAAGAGTGATCCATAGTTGGATTTGTCTATAACTTGTCTACGTTTTTGGTATCTTGACATTTTTAGCAAAATCTTTAGTTTTTTAACTTCCCGCTACCAATAAAGGGAAGTTATTGATTTCGGTCCGATTTTCGAAAGTCGAGTTTTCATTAAATCTCCACGTTTTGAGGTCCCAGGTAGCCATTCTGACTATTACCGCCGAGATGTCCGACCGTGTGTGTGTGTGTGTGTGTGTGTGTAAATAAATTTTTGTCGTACAGTTTCTCAAAAACGAATCAACCGATTGAATTCTACGACATGTCATTCGAAAGGGTGTATCAAAACTTAGATCTGATTAGATTTGAGAGTTAATCCATCGAGCCAATCCGAAGAAATTTAAAAAAATAACCTAAATTTTTTTGGGAATTTTTATGTTTTTTAAAAATAACTTTAAAGCGTGCGAAAAAATCATAGTAAAACCATGTATACATTTTTTGTGCTTAAAAAACTGCGTCGACTGCTTTTTTGAAAATGAAAATCGGATGACGCATTCAAAAGTTATCGTTGTTTAAAAATTCACAAATTTTCGTTTTTTGGTATTTTTTTAACATATCTTCCAGATTTCTCAACCAATCAATATAAACCTGTACATTTTCTTTTTGTGCTTTAAAAACTGCGTAGAATGCTTTTTTTTAAATGCAAATCGAACGACGCATTCAAAAGTTATAGTTGTTTAAAAATTCACAAATTTTCGTTTTTTGGTATTTTTGGTAAACTAAGCGGGAAGTTCTAGGGTTGGCCTGCACGGTCAACCAATTTCCAGATTTTTTTTTTTTATATTCAACTTTTAAAAGTTTGAACCGCCACCATCTTGAAACATATAA
>JAGFPH010016456.1:0-13412 GCA_018207615.1 Philaenus spumarius
CTCTTTTTCTCTCATTCCCAAATAGGAACCCTATTTCAGTTTATCTGCAAGCACAGTGGGACACTTCGGCTTACTTTGAGGTTAGGTTGGGAACAACAACCTAACCTGTTGTCACGTTTGCTACCTCAACTTGAGAACATACACATTGAATTATACTGTATTTCCATTTTTAAAACGGTAACATTAATATTTATAGGCCTAACTGGAAGAATTTATATTTGACTTTATTTTAAATGTGATTACCGATGAAATGAGTTATGATGTGACAGTAACTTTTGATTAGTTACAGTAATTTAATATTAATGTTAAACTTAGATTTAAATTTACCTAAACTGTATCTAAAACAAAAAAAAAACATAAAATAACATAGACATAGAACTAACAAAACAATCTTAGGGTCTAATAATAATTTAGAATGAGCTAGGCCTAAGCCTATAGGCCTACTGGATTCTTGTTCAGCTAACCTTCAGAATTCGTCTCCGACATAATATATCGATTGGTTTATTTTGATATATATCGATCAAATAATCGAATAGCCTAGGTAAGGTTTAGGCCTCGTTACCGGTATGTTTGGTTTTAAAAATTTGCATTTTTTGTGTTTAACTAGCCGGGTCTTTTCTGTTATATCCCCGCATTTACAAACTATTTTCTATAGAATGAGGACTAATTGGGGTAGAACTACAAATGTAAAATAGCCTATAATATTTACTCACCATTTAAACGTATAATTGTTGAAAAAAAAATAATAAACAATTTTTAAACATGCGCATCTTTACTATTCGACTCTAGGCTAACCTAAATGGCAACAGAACAAATGCAAAAATAACAATTAAAAAAATACCTAAAAGGTTCTAACCTAATCTATTTAGTCACAGTATGTTTACCTGTATTCAACATTTAACAGTAAAATGTAAAACAACGTCGTTTTCTGCAAAGATATAGGCTAGAGTCGAATAGTAAAGTTACGCGTTTGCGATAACCCTTATCTAATATCAACAAAAACTGGAAACTTCCTTCCTTATTATTATGTTATGGAGTAGTTAGGCCTATAAATAGTTATTTGGACATTCCCGATTAATCCTCATTCTATAGAAAATAGTTTGAGAATAGAAAATAGTGTTAGAAAATAGTTTGTAAATGCGGGGATATAACAGAAAAGACCCAACTAGCCTAGGCCTACCTTTAAAATAAAAATTTCCAAAAAATGAAAAAAGCCTAGAGATAAATCTCTTTATTATAGGCTAGTAGGCAATAACATTGCATTTACTTAAGCGTTAGGGCGCGTGGTAGCGTCTGCCTTTGACCAGGCCTATTGATGATTTTTAAGTTGCTAACACTTATCATTGAAAGTGTTCATTCTTTTAATTTTATTATCTGAAGCGACCTAAGGCCTAACTTTTTTAGCCTAATCATAAAAGGATAAAAATTGTTGACATGAGGCCTAGTATATGATACTGTTACCCTATTCAAAAATTTTATAGGTAATGTTTGGCCAAATTTGTTTAGTTACCTCAAGTTAGGTTAAATAATTGCATAATTTTTAAGTCCTAAAAAATTGTTTCTTGAGAAAATATGGCAAAGCCTAGTTAGTTATAGTAACAAACCTAACCACTATATGCATTAAAAACATTTTTATAAAATGCTAAAACATCTATTTTTGAAAGCCCTTTAGGCCTATTTAAATGTGTGCTACAGGGCAACCAAAAATAGAGAACAGAATTATTGGTCTTAACTGGCAGGAAAGTTTAGATTTAAAATGGCATTTAGGTCCAAGATCACTAAAAATGTAATTAATCTAAAATATTAACTATTAGTGCTAGATTTTTTTTAACTATAATGCTAAACTTAGATTTTTATTAATGCTAACAAAACAACAACAGCAAAATACTCACCTTATGATGATCGAGAGATGTAGAGAAATGTTGTGTTGTGGAATAGATTCCCAAAAATTTTGCGATTAAACTGCAAACTAGATACTAAACTTAAAACTATGACCTAAACGTTACACTAAATAATTAAAAGCTAAACTATAGATAAACTCGCGAAACAAGATGACTCTACAACAGAACAAGTGAGTGAAGTGACTCCTTTCCTTTCTCCTTTGGAAATTAGAAATAGAAATGGCGGGCGGCTGCTGCAAAACAATAGCTGCCTCAGCCTCAGGCCTCAGTTGACGTTCCGATCCATTCGATACTATCGCATCGAAAGACCAGTAATGTTCCGTGTTCCGTAATAAGAGATGAAATATTATATAACTTTATTAGTTTGATAACTAACTTAATATTTTTCTTATCTTATGAATACGTTGTGTGCATTAATTGCAGAATGCATAGAGCTGCATTGAACCATAGATAAAATTATATTGAACTTTATTTGTCTCCCTTGCCTTGGAGGGAACAAACAGAAAATTAACAAATAAATAGCATTCCAGATAACACTTCTAACGGGAAGCGGATTTTTCGACAACATCAACGCAGTTTATCTTAATATTATTTCTAATCTCTAATTTCGAAATCGTTTTGCGCTAATTAATCTAAATATCAAATATGGATATATGAATAATAATTATGTGCCTACTATTGTTTAACATTGAGAGGTTTGGAAATAAATAGCTGCTGTGCCCTTCTTCTAAGGAACACCTTTCTCTAGAGGCATCTTGCTGGTCTGAGTGCTAAAACCTCGTCCCTTTCTCTCGAATCTTTAAGCAAAAATATAGAAATTAAATATAACCTATCTGGCATGAATCCTTGAAAATTGTGTACGTATACTGGACGTAAATATACGTAAATTTTATGTCAATTTGTAAAAGTATATGAAATGTAAATAATTTACATTCACTATACATCAAATTTATTGAGAAATAGGCCAGAAAATTGGTTTCAATCAATCACAAATAAAATATAACAGCATTTTAAGTTAACTTTAACAAAAATTAATCAAATTATCCTTGTCAATATTCGCATGTATATTGTATGTAAACTTCACATATTTCAATATACTTGACGTAGTTTACCAAGATTTACCTATTAAATATGTAAATAATATCTCGTGTGCTGACTGGGATGTCTCTTTTTTAAATCAGGTAACACACCTTGAGTTTTCATTAATTTCCTTGCTAATAGTACTTGGTAATCTGTAACATTTAACTACTCACATATTCTATTCTTCGACCAACTGCTTGGCAAAAGACTGATGATCTTTATTTTGTCTTCTTTTTTGACTACTACTGCACATTTTTCTTTTAATTTTGCAATAAGTTCCTTGTATTCTTTTGATAGTACTTCTTCCCTTTCGTCGTTTTTTTCCTCATCTGTTACAGTTTCTTCGAAAGAAGATCCTAACCTTCATTTTACTGCAGAGCTTATTTTCTCTGATTTATTTTTCAATGCTGACAAATGTTTGGTTTTGCTAAGTTTGATTATTTTAGTATAAGGTGACAAGTCTAATGAGCTACAAACCCTATCTAGCACATTCAAACCAGTTTCCTCTTCAACAACAAACTTTTCAGTATCATTTTGTAGTTGAAAATCCATATCGACATCACTTGTTTTTTCTTCTACAGCCATAACAAATATTTTTTTATTACACGTAGCACAAAGAGATTTACCAGGTATTAGCTGAACAGGGACACTTTGTTTTTTTTAATGCTCAAAAAGAATCTCTCTTGAAACGGTTTCTGATTGGTTTTTTGTGATAACCTAAACGATCACTACAGTTTCTTCCAAACACATGATGGTACTTGTGAAGGTACTTCATTTTATGATAGTTACAAATGATTTCAAGTTTATTTGATGTTCTTAGTTCTAATAATGTTTGTTCTCTTTCACTTAAATTGTTTACTTGGTATATTTCTTTAGAAAAAGGCTGATAATCAAGTTTGTGGCACAACTCACCAGTCACTATCCTAAAGAACACTCCATTTTAACACAAACTCAACTAAACACTAGCTCCACTACATATGATTGCACAATGATCACTGACAGCATGGTTTACTGACTGACACTGTTGACTCTTGCATGCTTCAGTGGTGGGGAGTCTGCTGCAAGTTCAGACATGCAATATTGCATCATTCAAATTAAATCATCATTAAATTATAACTCAAAAAGTAATAGAGTCTGAGTGATCAAATTTCAGCCTCTTGTTGTTATACAAATAAAGAGTATTTTGTCAAAATTTGGTAATTGTAATGTGTGTCTCTTCTGAGATATTCAAGGTTGAAATAGCCGATTTTTTGAAAAATCGCAAAGTTTGAAGGTCTATTGAAAAAAAGGGATGAGGTTTATAGGCCTGAATCTTTTTAAAGAAGTAGTATACAACCAAGCCTCTACCCAGAAAAAAATTGAAGGCGAGTCTCGTTGCTTTCTATAAAAATGTTTATTTTAAAAATAAAGATTTAAATTTTTTAAAGTTAAAAGTTTATTAATTTTTTTCAGGCATTTGCATTAAGGTAGGCTTAACAAAGCATAGGACCAAAAACGTTCAGCATTTCACTACCTTTATTATAGTTTTTGTTTGAACTCAATATCTTGAAAAACACAGGAGATACAGAGCTTTGCTCTAACCTCTGCAAAGTGTAAATTTCACCAACAAGCCAATACAAAATGGCCGCCTAAAAAAACTTAAAGCCCTAAAAATTTAAAAACCCCTGATTTCAACTCTCTGATAGTTGTGCTAACTTGTGTAAAAAAATAAATAAATTTTGAAAGCAACCTTTTTAATTCATATTGGTTGATTTGAAATGGATTGACCCGTAACAAATAAACTAATGGTCTTGACTTTCTAAAGTTTATGTATACTTATTTACATTGGTATTGTTGTAAGATTCTTTAGAACATTTCACGGCATTTTTCTGGCTCTAATAAAATTCCCTGTCTTTCAACAATTTTTCACAAAATTCCCTGACTTTTCCAGGTTGAGTGAAATTCCCTGACTTTTCCAGGTTGAGTGAAATTCCCTGACTTTTCCAGGTTTCCCAGGTTTTCCAGGTTGGTAGACACCCTGAAAATTGTTTACTACAAAAGTTTTAACTAAAGTTATGAAATTATTATAAATTAATTGTCTTATATTTCTATTTCCAAACAATCCTTATTATTACGCAGATTACCGGTTTTGGTGAAAATAACCCACCACCACCAGGATCATCACAATCTTTTCGTAGTAATCATTTTCCACATTCCAAGCGTAAAAACGTTTTTCTTGTCAAGACATAAAATAACAAACAGTACACATTATTAAAACTTTCACTTCACACGTATGGGCATGTGTAAAACGTTGAATCATAAAAATTTAAATATCAAAATTGATTCTTAGTCTTTCTTCCACATAATCTGAATCACAATAATGAAGTTGGTTGTTCAGTGTTTGTCCGGATTTTTTGGTGTTGGATGGGGATAATTAATTGTATTAAATATTTAATTTAATTGTTCAGTTTATCATTTAAAACGTTTTATGGTTGTATTTTGTGACATTGTACATTTGGTATTCCTCTAAAGTGTTTAAAGCACCTGTGTAATACCTCCATATTTAGATCGATAGACTTAACAACAAGAAAATGAATATGCCCTTTTATAATTTTTATATAATAATAATTTTAGTTACCCTTTATAATAATTTTAGTTACAAAAAAATAACAATACAGAAAAATGTATATTCTGTTATATATTACATACAGTAGAGTCCTGATATTTCGAGTTGAATGGGTCCAAGAGTACCTCGGATTGTGAAAATCTCAAATTACACGCAATATGCAAAGATTAAAATAAAACTACCATTTATAGTCCTCATGTAATCGCAAAAATTGATGTTTTATTAAATATACACGGTTTTGTATTAAACACTAAGGTACAAACGTAATTTTATAAAAAGTATTTTTTATTTTACAAAAATATAAGTTTACTTTTTAAAGAAAACGTAAATAGTTTTTTGTTTAACTACACTGCAACGTTTACGAGCAGCGATGTCAAGCCAACTACAGAGTAATACGGTATCGGCTGCAGTACCTTCTGGTTGTTATTGAACATAGCGTAGCGCTGCATCCAAATCAGCGATTAAACATATAAATGTTGCACACACATTTATTTTTAGACACCCAGGGATTGATGTCTAGTGACCGTGTAAAAGAGGCGTGGGGAATATGGCAGTGGCGGGAAAAGTTTGTTTCTATGGTATTTTTATATATTGAAGGCACTATTTGTGGAACAACAATAGTTATTAGACTCACCGCCAGCAATCCTTTGAAGTTTTATCTTCAATTAAAAATGTCACTTATTTACACTTTACGTGTTTCGGACATTTGTCGTTCATCGTCGGTTGATCAAAGCACTTAAAAACATTTAACATAAAATTACAATTACACATTCAATACTTGCGCACAATAAAACATATAAACGTACACGCTATCATATCTTTATGCCGGCACTACTTGGTGCACTGTGTGTTAGTTTTGTTGTCGGCAGGTGGTTATCCGGTTTAAATGTTCGAAGGTGGGGGTTGCATCAAATTGTTTCTTATCATTTAGCAATCCATCCGGGTTTTTTAGCTCATTGCGATATATTTGATATTCTTCCATGCGGTTCATATAATTACCCTTTTTACATTTCAGTAATATTTGCATGTTATCATTCATGCTGTCGTATGAATGATCGCAATTTACCAAATGTTTCGGTGTGTTTTAGTGCTTGGATATGATCTTTATATCATGTGGTGAACGAACGTCCTGTTGTCCCACGAAAAATTTATCGCATGAACTACAATTTAATCTGTATATACCGGTGTTTGTGAATTGATCCTGATTTTTAGTTGCGTTCCAGTTTAATATCTGGTTTAGGTTGCAATTGGTTCTGAATGCTATTTCGTATCCCTGATGTCTGAAGACATTAGCTATTGCATTGTTGAACTTGGTTCGAGTTGTGTTGTAGTGTTACAAATTTGTTATTTAAACTATTTTAAACTTTAAACTAGGGGCTCTGCCCCTGGACGCTCCGCGTCCCAACCCCGGTTCGGCCTTCGGCCTCAGATGGCTGCTTCGCTTCGCTCGCAGGTGGAAAATTCGATAAAGAATCTATCGCCCAGCCTCTCCTACCATAGCTTATATATTATTTGGTCAAAACCTATTTCCATCTCGTTAATCTTTTGCTCGTTTGTACATAGGTGACCGAGCATAAATTAGCTGTTTTATTTGGCAGCTGACTCAAACTCATTAAACATTATCTCCATAAGATTAACATGGGAAATTTGAAGGATTGTATACCGGGGCTCCTTCTCGGGTGAATAGCGGCTGAACGGATGATAATATATAAGACTTGACATATCTGTGAATGATTATGTTCAGTTTTTGATCCAAATTAGCTGTTTTATATATAATAGGTTTGTAACAACCAATGTTTGAATTGAATTAAAATATAGTTAGCATTTTTCGTTGATTTTTGTTTGTGTTTGTTTTTAGTTTGTCAATGTAACCTCAAAAAGGTAATACTACATTTGATACTGATTTGATCCAAATCAGTTGTTGATCAAAATCAGCTGTTTTAAGCTTTTCATACGAACAGCTGTTTTTGTGTCCTTGATAAAATCAAAACAAATATTTCTTCTTCTTCCTTAAGATTGACCTTCCATAAGATTAACATTGAAACTTTGAGGGCCACTGGGGCGTAGCCCTAATGTCCTAGGACTTCGGTAAATGCTTGATGACATATCTACAGGTAATAAGACACATTTTAAAACAAAAATCATCAAAATCGGTCCATTAGGAGAGGCTGGGCGATTGGAAATAGGTTTTGACCAAATTCTTTTAATATATATAGATTATCTATTGTTATTTAAAAGCATATCCGGTTGCTCTACATCATAAATATAATGAATTGCGCAATTACTATCTCGGTACCTCTCACAATATTATGTAGGGATCTTTATATAAAGACTACTCGCTTGGCTCTAATTATGTCGTGAGATGATCATATACTTGCTACAATAACTCAAACCCCATCAAGAATACTTTAACATATCTTTAATTCCAATAAAAGATAAATATTCTATTAAATACAGTGCTCTACTAACATGTTCAGAAACAATAATCTTTAATATTTATACATCCTATGCCTAACTCTACGGGCAAAACTGAGTTCAAATAATATATCTACTTCCCAAAGTTCTCAAATACGGACATCACTCAAATAATTAATTACTTCTATTTATTATAAAACAAACAAAACTGATTCTACTTAGCTTGATACTAAAACAATTTCCCCAAATATTCACAATAAATGTTCCTCACCTTATTTGTCCTCGTGGCTTCTTCCGGTCAGCCCGTGTCGCCCTGACGTACACCTACACTCATTCCACCCAAAAAATCCCTATCTTTAATCCCCTCTATTTAACATCTTTACTACCCACTCAGTTTTATCCATCTAGCTCAGTCGTTGGCTTACAAAATGCAACTATGCGATTTGACTTGATCGCGTGTTGCACCGTAGGCTACCAATAAAATTCTACTTTTAATACAATTAAAATACAAATCAATAATCTGCCTCATCTCACTTCGTAACACAGTCTCATACCTATTTACTAATTACAAAATATTAAATCTAATGTAGGCTATAATATGATCTGTTTTGAAATTAGAAGTCGTTGGAAATGTATTTCTTTTTTAATCCTTTTTGTTTACTTCGTTCTTCAGAAGAAATTTTTCAAGCCTACAAATTTCAAACTACAATAGAACCTCGATAATTTGGGCTGACTTTACCTCGAACTATAAAAAACTCTAAATAAGCAGAGAAATGGACAAAAATATAGAATACTGTATTTTTTAATATTTTAATTAGTCGAAATAGTAGATAATTTAATAGTAGAAAATGTTTTGAGTTCATCTCTATTAGGGCGCCATTCTCCTACAGTTATTTCACCGACACCATACTCAGCTGCAAGTTTCTTCAAGGGTTTCACCATAGTATAGTGTTTTCAAGGCCTCTAATTTAATTTTAATTGGCACAAACTTTCTTTTAGCTTTTTCGTTCATCGTTACAAAACAATCAAAATTAAAACTTAAAAAACAAACACTTTTAACAGAAACGGTAAAGAATGCCCTCACTAATAGACAATGTTATACAAAACACCGATATGCAGAACTGTGGAACTGACTGTTTACTATCAAAATTAAACTATTTTTAGAATAACAAGAGGGGGAGACAGTCAAGTATGGAGTGTATGTCTGAGCTGACATGAGATATAAGCGGCGTCGGCGTGACCCAATGTTGATTCATTGCCTACCTGCGAATTGTGGTGTGTCGCCATGCCCGCCAAGTGAACGCAAGCCAACCACTTTGATCCCTTGTCACTTTCAAAAGACTAGTTGCCATTTTAAACATATGATGGGTTGGCGGTAACAAAGTAATTTTGAAGGCGCGTTACAATCAATGGTTTAAAAGCTTTAAAATAGTCAAAAAAGTTGTTTATTAATTTTGCAATCACAGCTCGAAATACCCGGACCCTCGAACTACTGCGACTCGAATTATCGAGGTTATACTGTATATCTAACCGGGTCCATTTTGCTAGGGATTTTCAACATGGAAAATGTACAGAGCATACAATTAATTATAAGAAGCAAGAATATATAAAGACTAATACTTCATAATGAACTAAAGTTTATAGAGTGTGCCCGTGGTTGAAATGTTAGATTTTCTTAAAAGGTCAATGAAAATTTTGTGTCAGGAAATTGAAATGGCGGAAAAAGTGTCGCATTAGACATTTTGCTCAAAAACCTGAAATAAATTTTGGAAACCAAACAAAAAATCATATATTTTAATCACAAGAGTATTTAAAAGGATTTTAACAAAAAAAAAATTACAAACATTTAGGCAACACTATAGGCCTATATATTATTGTTCACTTTATCCTTTTGCACTCTATTTATTTGACACTTGGCTGCTCCACCAGATCCAATTAAAATATTACTGTTTGAAGAATTATTTTTGTAAATTCACCAAAAAATTACTGTAACCAGTAAACATAACTTATTATATATAATTTTGTTCGGAATAAACTAGAGAAAAAGGAAAAAATTGTTGAAAGATGAAATAAAAAATGTTTCATTGAGTAGGCCTATTTTGAATATAATTGGTCAGAAAAATCAATCGATTATTTTGTTCTGTAATTAAATTAAAAATAAGAATAATAGAGTTTAGAGATTTTAAAATAATTTATTGCACTAAATTTGACTATAATAAATAATTTTAAAAAATATTCTTGAGGTTTAACAACATTTTTTTTATTGAGTAGGTCTATTTTGAATATATTAGGTCAAACAAGTAAAAAAATATGTTTTTTTATGAATTTAAAAGTAGTAATAAAAATGATTAGATCTTGGAAAATACTTTTTACAGTAAATATGTCTGTTTAAATATGTTAATTGTATTTATATTTATTCAAAAATGTATTTTAATAATAACATCTTTGTGAAATAATGGTAAATATAGTTTAAAAAGTCGCCATTTCTCAACACAAAGTAAAACAAAAACAAGATTACTACATTATTTACATAAACAAAATTTACACAAAAGAGCTTTACAAAACTGCAAAATAAAAAAGTACAATACAAATTAATACCACTTCAAAAAGCATAAACAAAAGTTATAAGATAACAGACGATGCTACTTGTATTTCTCGATCATGACTGGCAAACAGCTGCTCAACTTCAGAGAGATATAAAATATATTCCACAGCCAATATAATCTGTCACTGTTTTCTTAAGTGTTTGAACAACATTAAAATCTCATTAGACGGAAAACCACAGATTCTACACTTGCTTAGAACATAGAAATTATATTAAAACGTGTGTCGGAATGAGTCCGACAGTGGAGCGCAATAATAAATTAGCGATGTCGGACTGAGTTTGCCTATGGAGAGCAAAAGGTTAAAATTCACTCGAGTTATCATTGTCTGTAGGCCTATTTTTGTAAATTAACTGGACCGCAAATTTTTGTAACTCTATTAAATGATCAATGATTAAGACTGATAGTCCAAGATAGACCATGCACATGCGCTACTCATTCATGCCAGGTTAGAAGGAATCGGACGTATCAATGTACATTATTATTCCTATAGTAACAAAATAAAATTTATTCTAAAAGTTGAAAACATAACCTTGAATGGTTCACAAAGTTGTTGAAGTATTACAGCTGATGGATGAAATCAGCTGTTATAAGATAATGAATAAATCAAACAATACAACCTTTTGCACTTGCTATACTATGTTGATACTCGCGGATGTACATACATACAATCGCTTTCTGAAAAGTTGATACTAAATTTTGTATAATGTATAGTTTTGCAAAGTATTGCTTTTAGAAAATATCTTGTCAATGTATATTACATTAAAATCAAAATATAACCTTTATCTTTAATAAGTAGTGTATTTTAATATTTTTATGTATTTATTAAGAATATTTGTATCTAAACAAAAATATTTACACTTCTTAGACTTGTAAGGTTAATTATACACCTTTGTCTTTTCACACATTAAATTTATACGGTCATTCTCCTGTATGTTTTATCATGTGTTTTTTGAGGTTGCCTGACTGAGAAGAAGCAAATGCACAAACATTACATTTAAATGGTTGTTCTCTTGTATGTCTTCTCATGTGTACTTTGAGGTTGCCTGACTGAGAAGTAGCAAATTCACAAACATTACATTTAAATGGTTGTTCTCCTGTATGGCTTCTCATGTGTTTTTTGAGGGCGTTTGAATGAGAAGTAGCATATTCACATTCATTACAATTAAATGGCTGTTTTCCTGAATGCCTTCTCATGTGTGTTTTGAGGGCGCTTGAATGAGAAGTAGCATATTCACATTCATGTCACTTAAATGGTTGTTCTTCTGCATGCTTTCTCATGTGTACTTTGAGGTTGTCTGACCGAGAAGTAGCATATGCACATTCATTACACTTAAATGATTGTTCTCCTGTATGACTTCTCATGTGTACTTTGAGATTGCCTGACTGAGAAGTAGCAAATTCACAAACATTACATTCAAGTGGCTGTTCTGCTGTATGTTTTCTCATGTGTACTTTAAGGGTGTCTGACCGAGAAGTAGCATATTCACATTTATTACACTTAAATGATTGTTCTCCTGAATGGCTTCTCACGTGTGCTTTGAGGTTGCTTGACTGAGAAGTAGCAAATACACAAACATTACATTTAAATGGTTGTTCTCCTGAATGCTTTCTCATGTGTACTTTGAGATAGTATGACTGAGAAGTAGCATATTCACAAACATTACACTTAAATGGTTTTTCTCCTGAATGAATTCTCATGTGTACGTTGAGGGCGCCTGAATGAGAAGTAGCATATTTACAAACATTACATTTAAATGGTTGTTCTCCTGTATGGCATCTCATGTGTACTTTGAGGTTGCCTGACTGAGAAGTAGCAAATATACAAACATTACATTTAAATGGTTGTTCTCCTGAATGAATTCTCATGTGTACTTTAAGGTTGTCTGACCGAGAAGTAGCATATTCACACACATTACACATAAATGGTTGTTCTTCTGTATGCCTTCTCATGTGTGTTTTAGGCTGCCCAAATGAATCTGAAACTGATTTGTTATTGTATTGTAAAATATAACTTTTATTTAATATTATTTATCATTTATTTATTAGTTATCATTTATTTATCATTTATTTAATATTATTTGATACATAATTTTAAATAAAAATAATTCGATCACGAAGCTGACCGCTGATTTGAGTTGAGTGAATTTCTAAAAGTAAGGTTATATATTTAGGCTTTCAACCAACTATTTTGGAAATTGGCCTACTCAAGAAGGTGCTAAATGGAAATATATAAGTAGAATTTGTTTGTACCTCAGCCTCATGCTGCTTCATTCAACTCGTAGTTTGCACTTTGTGGAATCGGATTATAGACGGGTTAGAGAGTTTACATCCCACCTGTTGGCCTGGGATCAGAAGCTGCCCCCATAGTAAAATCCCAATGTGGATTTGAATCAGGTACTTTTATAGTATTTTACAATTTGACAAATTTTGGAGGAATCGGGCTGGCTATATAAGGTCATGTGAAAAAAACAAAATGTACGGGATAATCTCCTATATTTTTTTGAGATAAAACCTCAAACAGGTTTGTTCTAGTACGAAAAATCTAAAAATTATTTTACTTATATATATATATATATAAAAACATTTTGAATGACACCCCAAAACGTTTTCTGGGGACTATGTTCAGTGCTCATTCATTGACTACTCCCGACCTTAGGTCTCACCATAAGAGTCACTGCAATAGCTCTAGTTTCCTATGGAAATCGGCTAAAAATAGAACGACAGTTCAGAATTGTGTAACATAATATAATGCATTATGTAACTTAGGGTGATTATGTAATGCATGAAGATCATTCAGATGCTGGT
>JAGFPH010016457.1:5277-19288 GCA_018207615.1 Philaenus spumarius
GAATTGTTCCGTTGTAAAATTGGAGCAGCCAACGTGGGGTTCGTTGTATAATATATAACAGACTTATACATAAAATGTGTAAATATAGAATCTTGGTCGAATTAGTTGATGTTCAAAATCAGTATAAGAGAGTAGAAATAGAAAAGGATTTTTGAAAATCTGAAAATCACGTTTTAAAAATATTACATCAAAATAAATTCTCCACAAATAAGAAATACTTAAACACCAAACATATATTAATCTATCAATGTAATCAGTCAAAAAAAAAAAAATAAATAAATAAAATAAAATAAAGCCATTGTATTAATTCATACAAAAACTGAAACTCCCTTTAACTTAAATTGTAAATTACAACACAACCTTCATATTAACTTTTAAACAATTTTTCTTTTTAATAAAATTTAAGAAACAAACCCAATCAACCTCAAAAAAAAACAGCTTTTAGTAAAAACTAAAACACGACCATATATGCACTAATTGTTAGGGTTGGAAATTTCAGCCCTTTGTCCGGGTTCAAAACATGAATAAGACTATTTGTTAAGGGTCTTCTATACCTTGCGTAAAACAGCAAAAATATGCACTTCGTACTAACGTGTTTCGGACGCCGTTTTTCAACCTAAAAAGTTGTGGAACATCTTAAATTGTTCTTAAAGGCTATGTGCTTTTGTCTTAAATCTCATAATTAAAAGAAATCGACGGCAACTCATTTTAACCAACGGTTCAACTGAGTAAAAATCGATTATTTTGAATGCATTTTTTGGGAGTTTTAAGCAATAATTTCCATATTTTAAGCTAACACGTAAAAAATATAAAGCCTTCTTTATAACTTGAAGTAGTTCCCCAGATTATTAATTTATAAATAGAATCCGAAACACTTTATTACGAGTGCATGTTCCAACGATTTTGCGGCCTTTTTGTATTAAAATCATACTGTACACTCGGGAGTTTTCTTCAAGGTAAAGAAGAGCTATAAGGCTGATTGGTTTGGATACAATAGATAATTAATGCTTTCAGCGGTAACAAAACTTTACTCGCTCATAATCATTTACAATTTAACCATATCAACTATCTTATCACTACACAAATTCTTACTGATTGTTGGCTTAAAAGACAGACCACTCTGGATATAAGTTCTTTGTTACAACGCATAAACCCTGGCCTATACCCTTGACAACAGACCCAAATATGGTTGTATGGAATATTAATGTGGTCTATTTGTTCTATACGCTGGTAGAGAACCACGTAGACCTTGATCAGCGTCGCCGGAATATTTCCGTGTCAGGAAGAATGTCCAGTTGTCCAATGTTCGACCATCGTCGATACGCAGCGATCTGTTCGAGAACCTCGGTCCCTATCTCGGCACTAGTCTTTCGACCACCTCACACTGGAATATCGACCACCCCAGACTGGCCTCAATTCTAGGTCATGATCAAGTTTACAGTATATAGTAGACTTCTGCTTAAACTGACCTAAATATTGGGTGTTATGTCAATATCAGGCATTTTTACATTTAATATTTCCATGTTCTGTCTTTTGATCAAACAATCTTACATACAACATTGCTTAATTATTAACTATTACGTCATACTTAACCTACAATTAAACTAACCATTTCCTAACTATTCGTAACAGTGCATTCTAATGTAAAGTTGTTTTAAAAATAAAAAGAAGGGGACACCATAGACACAGTCAGTATGGATCGAGTTCATGAACTCAGACTCTTATCAACGCTATGTTTTGGTTTGTTTACGTTTCTAGACATCTAGTTATAAAGGCTGACTACATATACATTTAATTAACATATTCTTTATATTATTATTGACAAGAAGTATTGTAATGTGCATGAATAAACTTACATAACATTTTAGAAATAATCAACCCTATATAAATAGTTATACTTATTTGTGTCCGGATAAACCAGATTCTTTAGTAATGTAAGCTACACAGAAGGTGAGCATGTTTCTTTTCAGTGTACAATCTCATCGCCAGTTCAATAAAATATGAACCTGAAAATAAACTAAAATAAACACAAACTACTACACAACAGAGAAACCATTAAAGCCGTGTCAAACTCATAGCGCGACTGCAGATAAAGTTATGTTTACACTGACTAGTGGTGGGGGGGACTGAATGCTGTCGGCTCGCTTCCTGCCACCCAGCACTGCTTTACTCGGTGTTCCATATTTATAGTTCTATGAATTGTATAAACACGTGTACATAGGTTATAAGTTAATTGCTATTACAGCAAATAAAACTAAATTCAAAGTCACAGTAACTGTTTAAAAAATACATTTTTGTGTTCAAGGTAATGTTATCTTAAGCATCTGGTTATCTTTAAACGTAGTTTCCACACTAGGGAGGTAAGCTAAATAAATTGTATTAACTTAAATTAATGACAATAGAGTGGTAGTGGTTAAATTTATACGTACGTTTCTTTTAAGTTATGCGTTAATTACTGTTACTTTCAATAAAGAATACTAGAAGTCAACCATTATTTGAAAACGAAATTTATACTTTCTAAGTGCTTTATTTCAAGTGATATTATGTAAATACTAAAAAGAATTTAAATTCTACTTAGATGTTATAGATAAATATGCAATACTTACGTTACTCCATGTTATTTTTTGAAGATTTATTTACCTGAAAAAAGAACACAAATTAGATGATTATGTTGAGACAAAAACAATTTGGTCCTGTTTAGAATTGCAAGGTATGGGGAACATCAAATCTCTAATTACGGAAGCACTCGCTTACTTGTCTATATATACTATGTATCGCCTATTCCCACTCCACGCTCTGACTTGTGTCTACGCAAAAAATTCGACATTTCAGAAACATAGTCAAGCCAAAGTGCCCAACGGGTCAGTAAAAGTTATTACGTCAAAAAAATATATCATTGGTGGATATTGTAGACTGAGTAAAATAGGATATAATTATAAAATTTGAATTTTGTAATTTCAAACAATAAAATAAACAACTCTTGAGGGAGGTTGTACATTTGGTTAAAGAGTTTCAATGCAAACGAATTTGTATTATTAATATTAGACTCAGTTTATAACAATACTTCTATTTTATTTTCATCTGTTTAACCTCTATCCTAAGCATACAACTTAATTTATTCACTGATTTGATTTGGACTTAAACATTAATTAGTGTAATTAAATTTTAAATATAAAGCTTTTAATAATATTAGATTAGTTATAGAATGTTATAAAAGTAATGTGGGAAGCGGGGGCTTTCTTGGTTTTGGTAAAAATTTTAAGTTAACAAATCAGTGATAAATTATGATTAGTACAAGTGCGCAAAAGTTATCAGAGTAGCAATTCGAGATTATGATAAAAACAGTCAAAGACTTATTATTGCGCAGCCTACAAAATGTTCTTTATAAATAAATGCTTAAGTTAAATCAGGAAAATAAAAACTAAAAAAAAAATTAAAAAATTATTAATACACATCTGCTGAATACATTTCTTTATTCATAAGACATGCATGTAACCTGGTTCTTTATTTATGACAAAGCTGCTTAAAATCAACTTACTTTACGTGGTTGTATTCAAGAAGGAACGTATTGTAAAGAACACTCTTATTGGATAAACTTAAAAAGTTTATTTCCAAACAAATCCGATTCTTCTAATACTACAAGGAGTTTACATTTCCTTAACAGGCAGAACCAAAGCAGGATATTCAGCTCAAGGTATAAAAGAGACAAATATAATGATATTATACTATTTGTTATATATAACTTTATTGGATATAAAACCTGGAGTAAGTGTCAATGTATATAGTTTTATAAATTATTTATAGATAGTTTGATAAATACGGTATTGTAATATACTACAAATATATTGAGAAAGCTTTTAAGCCAAATGAAGCCAAATGAAGGTTTTAGCCAGTGTTGCCAACATAATAATATGAATTATTGTTTCTTCAACACAATTTCTTATTATTGCAGGGATTTGTAGGGCTATCCAAAACGTGCATTTAAATAATGAAGCGGAAACAGATAATGTGAATGGAAAGTTTTTAAACATATTAAAAAAATATATTTATGCTAGTTTGGAAAGAGTTTGAAAACTCCTTTCTAAACATGCTTAAAATTATTGAAATTTTCTTAAACAGAGTTTTATTTTTATACTTTAATAAATAAATATTTATTAAAATCAGTGGAGTGTTGGAACTGTCTCATCTTTCGTCAGGAGTTTCAAACACAGTTCGTGTCTAGTTGCTAGTGTTAGGGCAAACTACTCCATGCTACGCTACTCCCTCCCAGTAAAACTTGCATAAAGTAAAAAAATTAATATACAATTAATATTATATTAAAGTATTGTTATTTGATTCATGAAAATTTTTATAAAACTTCCATATATTATTTTGATATAATAAACTATTCAGTTAAGTAAAACGGGCCTAAATTTTAACATATATTTTTGTTAAGATAGTTTTTTTGAAAGCCGATTGAGGCATTATTCTCTGCGTCCAAAGAGCTTCAAAATGATTTATCACTTCAACACTGTTTTAAAATATATCAAAATGATTTCATACTTAATGAACGACCTGGTTTTAGTAACTACTACCATTTAAAAAGCCTCATACAATTTCAATGCTTGTACAATGAACGAGTTGCATTAAATTCTTTATCAAGATTCTTAAAGCCACTTTTTAACACAAACTTTATTCGTGGTATTCCACGCCATCTACAATACTAAATTTAAATTTGAACAAATAATTAGCCCGTCCGGAGCACAGCAATGCAACCAATGAATACAGAAACTATAGTTTCTGTATTCATTGATGCAACTTAGCAGCGAGCATCCATTGTTTTGCCAGTTGAACTAAAGTGCCTACTGTTTAATCTCACTGAGCCTTTACGAACATGGACGAATGCAGACTCTGATATAATAATACCAAAAAATACCATAAAATGAACTACGGTACTGTATATTATAAATTAAACATCATATGCACAGAAAAAATCCTACATAGGCCTACTCATACTTATTATAATATTCTAATACATAAATAAATTATAATTTAAAAAATAAATAATAAATGTAATATTTATAATTACTTGTATCATTCTAATTTTTGTATTATCATAAATTTAATTTCACCTAACAAACCATTCCTATATAAAATAATAATATACAAGAATATTTATATAATTTTTATTTCAATATACACACTCCATGTTTTAGTCCTTTGTGTTTAATTATTTTTTTAGTTAAAGTTTTAAAATGGACTAGTCCTCCAAGATTTTTCATTATTTATATTTGTCACTCGGAAAATATTATACATAAATTAAGTATAATTATTTCTGATTGCCTTACTGAACTGGTTAATTTTACTATAAATTTACTTTTTTGTGTACTTACAGCTCTCAGTCCTTTATTTTTCTTTTTTATTCCCTGATGACGTACGTTTCGCCTTTTATATTCAGGCATTATCAAACCTAAACTTCACTAGTACTTTACATTTGTTAATGCGCGTCAAGTTTTTAAAATGAAACGCTTATACAAAACATTCACAAACAACATGTAACATATAACACAACACAACACTCAATAGGGACATTTAAATTGTATTCACAATTACGCGAGCCGAACGTACGTGTGGCCGCGATCATTTTAAAAAAGAATAAAAAAGAAAAATAAAAGACTGAGAGCTGTAAGTACACAAAAAAGTAAATTTATAGTTAAGTATAATGTTGATAGTAAAAATCAAGACAATATAGTAGTATAATATAAGTTTAATTTATTTGTATTCCATTTAGTATTACCGTTGTAAAGAGAAACGAGTTTCTATGATAGTAGTAAGTAAAATATCTAAATGTGTAAATAGTTTGTAATATTTATGTTTCTTGCAATGCAGACATTTTGAATGACTTAAAGACACTTTCATACTGATTACTTTAGTTAACGACACAGCTGTAATATGTTATCCTTAATAGTACTGTACACTAGTAAATGATATTTAACAAGTAACATCATACTAACATGTTATTTCTCAAATGAATTTCCTTTCAAGTAATTACTTAAACTGTGTGTTTAGTAAATAAATGATAGTGGGAAAATAATCATGTAAGTTTTATCAAGTGGGGAACGTATATATTGTGTATTTCATTCTAATTGAAATTCATTCCATACATTGTCAATGAATTTAGAGGAAAATATCCAAATGATATTATAATATTGTTTTCCTATTAATTTCACAAATAAATAAATTCAAATTACAATAAAGAACAAAAATCCAATTTACTCGACATATAAATTTAAAAAATAAATACATATACTGTTACAAATTAGGCTATGATAGCATGTCAAAACATTTCGTCTTAAACAACTCAAACAAATGACATCCATATAATATATGCATATTTATCTACACAGTCAAAATGCAATATAACATGGCAGTTTTGCGTAAATTCAGCCTATATTAAAGAACAAAGTTGAACCTAAACAAATCGCTTATAAGGCCTTGTCCACAATAGGAGACAATGTCTAGTGATTTTGGTCTAAAGACAATATTTCTCGATTGTCTCTAGACGGTTCCTGAGGCTATTAATTACCATGTCTAGAGAGCGTTCGGAGACCAAAATCGAAGAATGTTCGTCTTCCGACAGAAATGGGAGACCTGAGACAATCGGTAGACAATGTTAAGCAATAAGGACTTGTCGAGGACGGTCTCGGAACCCTTGAGTATAGTTACGTTTTTAGTTATTAAATGTGGCCTAACGAGAAAGTTGTAATATTTATTGAAGATTACCAAAGGTCAATTTGTTCATGGGAGGTTGAATTCCCTGATTATAAAAACCGATAAAAAAAACTTACCATCGAAGATCTGGCACGGAAATACAAAGTGTGGTGAGCTTACAAAATTACAAGTATTCTAAGTCGTCTTCTAATTTCAGGGATAATAAAAAACCCTAACCGAGGTCCTTCCGCAAAAATCTCACGCCTCCAGAAACGTTTTCTTTTTCTCCTATTTTCATCACTAATAATAATAACGGCACAAGCAGCAATAGCAGCTATCTCAGTCATGTCTACCAATAAATTGGCCAGAGACAAAGTGTGGACACGAGACAAAGTCGAGAGACCATCATTCTTATTCCACTGGTGGGTGGGGTAAGACCGAGTGTCCATGTTAATATTATGGAAAATTAAAAATAATATATTTGTCTATGAAGTACAAAGGAAATGTTTTATTTAGATACAAAATTCAAGAACAAAAATCACACGTAAAGTAGCAGTCATCCTCATTAGGACCATTGCAATTCTCGTGGGCCCATCCGCGACAAACAATACACTGGATCAATCCCTCATCGTCTTTGGAATTGGAGTAAAAATCATCGCAGTATAAGCAGGCGTCATCCGATGTAGTTTACAAATCGGATTTATCAGAATAATCTTCATATTTGGTTCCAGTTATAGGCTTGGATTTATATTTTTTTTTCTGAATCGTTTTCTTTTTTCTCAATGACTTTATTTTTTGTTTGTCTCTTCTACAAACAATGTCCTTTTTCTTCAAAACTTTGTCTGTTCTTCCATATATTTTTCTTCTATTAAAACTTCTATTCTAGTTCATGTTTATATGGTAGGTGTGATGCTGTTAAAATTACTATTTTTCCTTTTCTTTTATCGGCCTTTTCAAATCTTTTCCATTTGACATGATATGGGGGCATTACGTCTTTAGGGGAAATAGCAAATGACAAGGATCCAATTAATACACTATTTGATGATTCAACTACCAATCTCTTTGAACAGTAGGGTTCACTTGGTGCAGGCCAATTTTAATCCTCTGTAGGTTTGTCTATATTGGGAAGTTCGTGGACAAGAACGGATGCCAAATTTTCAACTTTTTCAAGTTGTGAAATAGAAAAATTTCCCGTTCATTTGAAGCTAGGTTATTTTCTGATGATATTGGATTGTATGTAGTTGTTCAGGGAAAACAGTTCTGTTAAAAGGATAAAGCCCTGTGTGTTTCAAACCTCTTACTACAGTCAGAGACATTCTTCCGCCCTACTTTAGGCTATTTAGAACTATTGTGGGGTAAGACCGGGTCTGCACCCTGTGACTGTAGTAATATACTACACAGAATATTACTGGAAAAATACAAAACCTTTCCAACAATGTTTTATACAGAAAAATAACTGATTTAACGTGTAGTTATGGGGAAATTTTACCCAACTTTTAAAGTGCTCGAACAAGACTAGTTAGAAAATTAGTAAACATTGGAGAGAAAATATTAAAAAACAAACTTACAAATGCTAACGCTGTCTGATCGGTGCTACGAAGATGCCGCAACGTAATGGCCGCTTGTAGAGTGTAGTAGTTCCATCGCTTTCCGGTAGAAAACACCACAAGCTTATTTAAAACTAAGGTACCCGGTCTCACCCCACCACCCAGTCTTACCCCACTCTCCCTAACTTTTATATGTATCATTTTTACAGGGCCGGCACGACCGTATAGGCGATTAGGCGATCGCCTAGGGCACCTGAACTGAGGGGCGCCTGAGGGAGGATTTTTTACTGACAACGATTGCAATCGAACATGAAGTAGGCACAAATCATCGATCTAAATCAGTTGGTTTCAACATTTACTAAGATCAAGGCCAAATAAAAATAAACTTCGACATTCTTGTTTAATAAATTATTATTTAATGTCAAGTTATTTACATTGTACCTTTCTTTAAAAAGTGATTTCATTGTTAAGCTATTTAATTATTTTACTACAACTTAATGACAGACTGTCAATAAACTATATATTTAGAAAAAGTGTTTTTTTTTTAATATTACCTGCAAGTGAGTGGCTGAATCGACTCCACTAGTAGTTAGGGAGAATAAATAACGACACCCAGTGCCAAGATTTTGTCGCTCGGTGATTGTGAGAAGTGCCAGTAATTTTTTTTAGCGGTAAAAATTGTAAATGAATTAAAATTAAAAAATTATGGTACTGTAAAAAACAGCCTTATGTAAAACTTTAAGAGTATTCTCAATGAATTAATATTATAATTATTATAAATATTTTATTTTTCTGTTATCTAAAGAGTTCCAAAGAGAAAGTTAAAGTAAAAAAACAGTATCATAAGGCATTTAAGGCAAATAATATCGTATTACAAAAAATAGCGTGCAAATAAGTATTCAAGTAAACCAAGTACTGATATTATTTTGTTTACTTTTGTACTTTTTCCCAGCAACTAACCTAAATAATTTCAACTTAGATTACATTTTTAATATTTATTTCAATAACTTGAGGTTGAAATGGATAATATACGATCGTTAAAAAAAAAATATATGAGGTGGAGGAGAAGGAGAATAGATAAAAACAAAGGTTAGTATATAATTACTAAAACATTATTTCTGTGTTAAAATTACACAAATTGTGTAGTTAGTAGAAACACATTCATACACCAGTATTTAATTAAAAATATTTATTATTGAAAATCTTTATCGGAGATAAGGTCTAAAGTGAATGGCTTCAATTTCATTAGAAAAGCTTAAAATCACGTTTTCAGGCTTCAATATTTCAAAAATTTTCTCCCCAAATATAAATCATAACCCCTACCCCCCGGTAGGGGCGCCTTACGATAGAGGCGCCAAAACCTCTTGCACCGGCCTTGAATATTTAATATATTCGCAATGGCGTAAATATTGATTCATTATCTTTAACAAGAAATGGTCCTAAAGTAGGAATATTCTAAATACTGACGATGTTTAAAACATTAAGCGTGCTAAAATCTAGGGTGTAACAAATACAACGTTTAAACAGTAGTAATTCTAATCGTACGAGATTATTGATGTAAAATAACACTAAAAAAGGATAAAAGTTGTAGTTTTTATTAAAACTGTGACGTTTTTAGACTTCTGTGCCACCTATATTTTTTTTCTTAATCTTTACGCCTCCGACTTTACAACCTTCCTATCTTTTACCCTTACCGACCTTTCCAAATAGTTACTCCTTTCTCCACTGGGTACCGACTCTGTACGGTATCAGTTTCTTAGCGTGCATACCTGGGCAGAGGTCGTTGTTATGCGACAGCTAATCTGAAAGTCGGAACAGCTGATTCATTCTTGACCGTTAACCTTGGCCTATCGATAGATCTTTCTAGAAAGTCATCATTGACCTGCCACGAGTCCCGCCGACATGTCTGATTGATAACCGCTGCTAACTGTTTAGCAATGCCGTAGTTTTTTTAAAATTTAGTCGGAAGTTTCAGTTATGTGCGTGACTAATCATTATGCTTTCTTTATAAGCCCTTAATTGAGAACACCAGGTAAGAATGTTTTAGCTTTACATTGTTAATTATGAAATATAGTCTTGTAAAACTTTATAAAGTTAGTTCCACCTTTTGCTTTATAAATAACTTTTCAAACTCATTTAGTTTAATTTAAAACCTATGTATTTCATTTTACTACAGCCTACCCTTAAACTCTAACTTTACAGCCTAAAAACTTTAAATGTATGCTATGTTATGCTTTACCATATCTTAGCCTATTTTGAACAAAGGATTAGCTTATACAGTTATTTTCTGTACTAATTTAAATCAGTGTAGCTAAAATCTTGAAAACTTTTAAAAGAGCTATGTGCATATTATATCTCTGATATATTTTATGTTACTGAACAAGAACATTTTTATGTTACCATGTGGTTTGGTTAACATGTAGAAACATTCTTATGCAACATGATAAGTCTTGTAGTAACACTTGCAATCTTTTAAAGTAGCTATTTGTCACCTTGTGCTACCAATATTACAAAGGCTAACTTAAAAGAGAAACTATTTGTACTATGCTTGTTTAATTGCCTGCAAGCATTCTAAAAAGGATTGTTATTTGTTTGATGCAGTTTTACACTGGTCCAACTTCAGGACATTAATTCTGATATCATGTCATAAGTCCAGCAACAGCTACACTTTGCTGAAAAGGCCAACCTTTCCACAAGAAGTTAACTATAAACTAAAATATTTTGTAACTACAGTGATTCAACTATAAACTAAAATATTTTGTAACTACAGTGCTTTAAATACAAACTAAAATGTTTTATAACTACCAATAATCTGCAGTGGACCTTTTTTTTCTCTTTAAATGAATTTTGAATAGGCTGAATTTGTATTTGTATTTGTGTTTTATTTGTAAATGAATAGTATATAGGACATGTTTTGTATTTAATAACATTGGGAGGTGCAAGCTATAGCATATTTCGGACCTTAGCCCTAAGGGCTGTATATATTAGAAATTCATATACCTTTTTTTTATAGAGAGACGTCTCATAATTAATTTTGTTTATTTATTCAATTATTTATATTTAGCTTTAGAGTTGGCCAACGATATATATAATTATCCTTAAACAAATCCATGGTATTTCATGTTAATTTTTTTGTAATCTTGTCTAACCTTTTGTATAATTTCTGTAATCATTATTAAAGGGGAGGGTTTTGATTTTTGATTTTTGGGGAGGGGTTTTTTTTTTAATATTCAATTTAATTAAATATATATGTATTGTTTTAATCTGAAGTTTTTGTTGTACTAAGGGCGTATAAATAATTTCTTTTTTTTTATTTAAGGGCATATAAACTTTTTTACTTAACTTTGGTTAATAAACCTGAAATTGAACCTAGTTCTATGGTTTATTGAGTTAACCTCTAGGTATCTAGTGAATTGTGAGTAATCAGCTGAAACATTCCTGCGTTTGGTGATATTTAAATTTTAAAGGTAAGTTTTGAACAGTACCAATCTATGTGGCCCATTATTGCTTCCGTTCCCTTAATTATTCGTTTAGTAAGATTGGTACATGTTTTCTGGTACCAGTTCGCGTGGTTACTTTCCTTTTAAATTTTTTGTTAAGCTATTCAGTTGTCAGATAGGCCTAAATTTAAAAAAAATTTTTATAGTCACACTCTGTGATTATAGTTTGTTTATCTAGTTTAAAATTTTGCTTGGTGGTAACTCAATGGTCCTTGTTTCTTGTTTCCTATCGACTTTTCCTTCATTCGTCGCACCTTTCTCGTACTACGACATATTTCATAAACCTATATTTTTTTTTGATGAAACTTTAAAATTTTTTGTTTTTCTTTTTTTATACGATTTAAGATATATCCAAGCAAAGAAAAAAAAAAAAACAAAAAAATTACAAAAAATAAAAAAAAAAATAAAATTTATAAAATCCAAAAATAGATAAAAACTTTACAAAAATTCAAAAAAATTTACAAAATTTCTCTCTGTTTGTATCTGTCTTAATACTCTTTTTTTTTATTTTATATACACATAGTTTTTTTTTCGTCTTCTTTTCCAAATTATCACCTGGCTTTCTTTTCATTAAATTTAATAAACATGTCAGACTTACACCAGATAATTGATTACCTTAGGAAGCCAGAACTTAGTTTTGAGGTAATGGTGCGAGGAGGCGGTGTAGGCACTGTAAGGACAATGCGGCCTAGTTTGCGAGGCCTACTTCAGGCGGGTTCTGAGCCTTGTGCAAACAAAATTACTGTAGATAATGTTGGGGAGCAGTTAGACCTTGCTCAAGAATCGCTTGACGATTTACATGATAAATTTGCAGATTTAAACCCCACTCAAAATTTAGAATTAGTTCGTTTCAATGCAAGGCTCGAACTGTTTGAAGCTAGGCTGAGCTTATTAACCACCGGTATAGATAATCTAAATTTACATGCCACTGAACACAATGCTGAGTGTAATCGTATGTTGGCAGCTCTGCAAATGCTTAAATTAAATTTTCAATCGCTCTCTGCAGATATTTTAAATGCCTCGATAGTTTCTACGCAGTCCGCAGCGCCGCACCAAATCAACGTGGCCACAGTTCCCACCATTCCGACTTTAACTCAACCGTCAACCGAAGGAAATTTGCTACATTCAGGCTCTGTACCTGCTCCCGTCATTTTAGCACAGGAGAATTCCACTCCTGAAATAGTTTATGGAAAACTCAGCCATCCGGCTGAAAAGTTAATAGCAACCTTGCCCATAACAGACGGCTTCGACTTGGAGAAGCTAATTTAATTTATCAAAATTGCTTTATCGTTATGTAAAATTTATCCGGACATTAAAAGAAACATTTTAAGTATTCTTATGCCCTACGCGAAGGAACCGTTAAGCTCCTGCTTGTGTAAGCACACGACGTTTCGCGCTTTCCACAGAGAAGCTCTAGACAGTTTTATTCCTGCTAAACGTTGGAACACTTTGGAGCAGGATCTCTTCTTTAGACCTCAAGGTTTGGGAGAGACCCTGCACCATTTTGTCTCCGACATTAAGGAAGCAGCGCAGGTGCTTCTTGTCAATAAAAATGAAACCGAAATCACCCAGGTTATTGTGGATGTTCTCTCGCCGGAGGTGCGAAGCTGTCTGGTTTTCGCTAAAAAGCCTGTTAACTTTAATGACTTGGACACCATCTGTGCCCAAGTCAATAATACTTTATATACGGATAGGGAAATATTGTCTACCCAAAAAAGCTTCTCTAAGTCGGAACCCGAAGTTAGACCCATAAGGTCAGCCGTTATTTATTATAATTGTGGCCGAAGAGGTCATACAAGCCCACAGTGTAGGCAGTATCCTAATCAACGACAACACACTCAACACAATTTTTCCTCTCATTCAAAAAACGACTCAAGGGGCGGAAATTAGTCGTTTTTCCAATCAAAGCTCCTACCGTAAGAAACGACTATAGCCACATTAAATTCTATCAATCTTTTTTTAAACCTGCATACTTAAATAAAACCTTACCACGTAAGACACCTCTTTTAAATAAATCTGTTTTCTTTCATGCTAAACCTGGGGTAGTATATGATCAGAATAGGTCAAAGTTATTTTCTAAACATGAGAGTAACCTCTCAAAACCCACTAAATCTTGTCTCTTTTCAAATTCTAAACAGGGATTAGTTGCACCCTTTTACTTAAGGCCCACGTGCCTCAACTGTAAAACAACTGGGAGTGCCCTTCTTTCAAAAAATGCAAAAATAAGATCAATAGTTTTTCTCCCTTAGCGAATAATTCTCTCACGAGAAAAAC
>JAGFPH010016458.1:1080-19288 GCA_018207615.1 Philaenus spumarius
AAAATGTTTAAAATTTGGGAAGCCAATTTGGCTGTTCAGGCGAAATATTAACCCACACAGCAATGAGTCTGTACCTTTACTCCGTCAATAAAAATACACAAAGCTACACCGCGCCTAGAGGCCCCACTAAGTAGTGACCAGCAGCTAATGCTTAAACTCTTGTAAAAAATTAAATAAGTATATTTATAATCAAATGGTGCATAACATTTAAAACATATTCTAGTGCTAAACCATTTTTATGTAATACTACTTTTAAATAAATCTCTTACAAGAAAAATAATTTACTATAATTAATAATATACATATTTTCCTTAACGTATTGGAGCTTTCTACTCATGGGTATGGGCGTCATGATACAGTCCAACTGCTGTGTAACCCAATAAACCATTTTATGATAGTATTTGAGGAAGCAAATTTTGTACTCAGTCAGAAATTGTTTTTTTTTTTTATTTAAACTTTTTCATAATAAGTAGGTAAGTTTAATTTTATGTTTATTTTGTAAATTAAACTTATTCATAATCAGTAGGTAAGTTTAATTTTACGTTTATTTTGTAAATTAGGTTGTACATTAAGCACTTTAGTTATTTTGTACTTTAGTTATTTTTTGTTTGTATCGTAGCCCTACCATACCATTTAGGCCTACCGCATCGAATGTAACTTTTAAAGATCTTTTAAGCATTCTTCCGTAAGTGATATAGATCCTTAGGTTTCATCTTGGAATTAGGATTTATAATCATGTCCATATTTGGGTTAATGTACAAAATTACTTAACTATTTGTAAAAAGATTTTACTATTACCTATATAATTTTGACCTTTAAATTACTTCTTTTATTTCCTGAGAAAAAAGAGCTTATTTTTAATTGGACAATTTTAGTAATAAATCACAAATTGACAGTACATATATGACTAAGCTATACACAAATATACCGATTAAAGATTTAATAAAACAATATATATGCCTACACGATTTCATGCCGAGAAATAGATTTTTAATTTTTTTTTAGTTCTATTACCAGAGTGTTTTTAACCTTTAATTGGTCGCACCACGGTCTATTCGACCGGGCGCTTAGACGTTATGCTCTACCTGTAATGTTTCCCGCTCGAACACAGCCATTTTTTTCACAGCTTCACCACTCTCATCACCTACAAGCTGCCATATCGATCGTCAGTCTAGCCGCAGTCTTCAACTAGTTCTGTGCGTATTGTCTGGTGCTTGGTCGATATTCCCGTGCGCAACTCTTTGTGAATGTCGAAAACACGGTCTGTTTAACCGTGTGTGACTTGTTCTTCTTGTTAAAATTGTTCATAGTTAATTCAGTGTTGATGTTTTACAATGAATCGTGAAGAAGAAGAGTTTATTAGAAGGTTACTACTTGAAGCCGAGACAGAACTGAATATTTCTGATCGTGAAAGTGATGACGGAAGTGATGATTCCCAAGAGGAAAGCGACCACAATACTGACACGGAGTTGTTGGCCGATGAGGAAGAACCACCTGTGACTGTCCCTATATATGATGTTACCAGAAACACAAATTACATTCTAGGAAGAAACCAAGCCACCAAATGGTATTTATGCAATCCACCTCAAGTCGTAAGACATGCTCCTCACAATATTCTCAGAATACATTTGCCTGAGCCTCGGAGTGTTGCTAGAAATGCTACTGAACCACGAGACTGTTTCAGTTTATTTTTTACCGATGATATTGTTAGATTTACTAATATTCAAATAGCGAAGCTCAGACCAAACTATGCCAGAGAAAGGGATGCCAAGGATACTACTAATGTTGAGATAAAGGCGTTTTTCGGATTGTTGTATTTGTCAGGGGCCTTGAAGTCTTCTCATTCCTAAAGAAAAACCAACAGGTGGTCTATGGCTTTGTTCTTCGCACTTCTAAATATTGCTGGAGTTAATTCTTATATTATACCTACATGTGGCTAATACTAATGATGATGAACTGAGAAAACAATTTCTTAAAAGACTTGCAAAAGACCTCTCCATGCCTTTTTTGCTTCAAAGATCGAAAATTTGCAGAAACAGTTGAAACAGAACATCAAGAAACTGGTGGGAACCCAACAGGACAGGCGTCCCCGAGCTCCAGGTGCCACAGGAAGGCAAGTCATGATAAATGTGATACACATGTAACCAAATCTAAAATTTCGTAAATGTCAACATTTAAGATTATTATTTTAATCGGTCTTTCTTCTATAATTGTTTGCTAAAAACCACGATACTATAAAATTGTTTATTATATTGATTTGCCCGCCAATTATAATTTTTATGTAGAATACTAAACTTACGATAAATATAGCAAGGCGTGTGTTTTTAAGTGTTGTTACTGTTCCTGGCGTGCAAATCGAAAGTCACCTGTGCAGAGTGCAATAGATATGTTTGTAAAGAGCACACGACAAGCTACTGCAACCAGTGTGCTGTAGTTGATAGAGAAGCAGACCAGAAAATTAGTGAACAAACAAAAAGACAATCAAATTCAATTTAGACTAAAACAATCTAGTTTAAAAAAATATAAAAGTCTAATATAATTTTACCTTAGATAGTTTTTTGTTTTAAGATTTTATAAATTTAATTTCATAACTAGAAAAATGTAATATAACATAACCATTTATAGCCAATTAAGTTACTAGACTAACTTTCTGTAAAAAAACTTGTTCAACTAAGTTTGTATATTACTTTTATTGCTTATTCCCTTGGCTCGGTCTTTTAAACCATGGGCGAACAAATTAGTAATATTTTTCATGCAACTTGACGAAAAAGGGGAGATTACCATAGTTTTTTTTTAAACTTAATTTCCTAAGAAAGAATAAGTTAGCTATAGTAGCCTACATATTCACTACTACAATAACCTACTACTATAACCTCATAAAGATGTGGTACATACCTAGCTACAATGAAGGAAATAATCTTCAACATTATTTGGAAGACAACTTGAAGGTGCTCTTCCTGCAAAATTATAATTTCGAGCCACATCAGTTTAAAATCATTTTCATAACCCTTTGTGGCTTCCTGTCACATGTTATAAATTGTATTGGTCCTCAACAGCACACAAAAAATGACTCTGAAACAAAATATTTCCACTGAAATCACTTAAGTTTTATTACATATTAATTTTAGTGTTTTTGCCAATATAGTCCTTATTCTTAAAAAGTAATTAAAACTATCAAAATTGATAAATTTGTGCTTTTGTATTAAAACTATTAATTAACATAAAAATACATAGTATTTAATCAAAATATGCCACTGGTCTGATAATAATAACTAAATACATTATTAATTATTAATGATACATTCAAAGAAAGATTGATATGAATTTTGAGCTAATAAACAAAACCACTGGAATAGCATAAGTCTTTCAAGATTATTATCATACATAGGTTTAGAATTAATTAATATATATGTATTTATGATCTTAAATAGGCTGCAATGAAATGAAACATTACAGTACAGTACTTGAAAATAAATGCAGAATTTGTACATTACCGACACCTATCTATATTGCAAAATACTTGCAGTATTTAATAAATTCTAATCTGGTTTTTCTTTGTTTTTGGTTATAAAAACCGTACCATATTAGGGCCTATTATATCTTCTTTTTTGAACTATCAAATTTTTTATCACCATCCCTATTCAAATTTTGTCCTACACATTCTTAGTATGGTACCTATACATATTAGTTTGTCTTTTAATTTTACTCTTAAGATACCGTAAATGAAATAAGAATAGTAGGCTACTTGGGGCTGATGCCAAACGCTTGATATCAATTGTTTTTTTATAATTATGTTGTTAAATATCTAAGAAATCATAATATAGTTTGTATGTGAATTACTGTAAATGTTTATATACAATCTGATATTGGTGTGGGTTACAAAAATTGCAACAATATCATCCCTTTATAGATTGTATCTTTTTACGCCCAGTTCTAGCTTGTTTTTATATTTTGTAGGCCTACCTTATGTTTAAATCTTAAAATTTTTATTTTCTCTTCGACACTCTTTGCAGAATAGTTTTGAAAATTCTACATGTTGTATATATCTAAATGCTGCGAATGTTAGTTTGCCAATATCTTGTATTGGTAGCTCATGTCTGTTCAAATAAATCTTTTAACAAATACTGTAATGACAAAGTTTTAGTTTGTAATAGAGAACTTGTAGGCTACGGTACATTGGATATTTATTGACTTTATCTTGACTACAGTAAACTTTTTTCTTAATTAAATTACTTAACACTTAGAATCAAGCTGCCAGATTAATTAAGAATTTGTCTACAACAACCAATTGTCATTTTTTGTAGGTTGCAAGTTTGGTTTCACAAATAGCTTAGTGGTTATTTTATAACAAATAAAAATTATGTCATTCACAGCCATAAATTAATGGTGACTATTATAAATAATATATAACTAACCTACAATAAAGTAGTAAACATAGTTATAGTAGTACGTTAAAGTACTATCAGAAAATGTGAGTACGTTAAATGCGGTTGGCAACTTTGATCCAGAATGCCATAACTTTTCATCGCCATTAGCAGTAGTGAATACATTAAATGCTTCTCTCCATGACTTAGGTGAGTCACCTATTGATAAACGAAAGTTGGGTAGATCTAAAACTTATTCTTCAACTAAAATTTAAAAAAGCAATTCTGCGCTGAAAAAAAACTTTTCACTAATGTCAAAGAGCCATTTGATGACGAGGCTGAGGCATCATTGAAGCTTCACTTTTAAATGATTCATCAATTGAAAAAGTAACTGCATTACAAGACCAACTTTGAATCAAGGAAATAAGTGGTTATGTAACCATAATAAATGAGAATGAGTGGTGGTTGGAATATGTTTTGGCTAAAGAAGAAGCAGCTGATGAGGTCAAGTTTTCTTTCTTGCACCCAGCTGGTCCATCAGCTTCTTTCTCTTATCCTTCAAGACAAGATGTGTTGTGACTTCCAGCAAATCATGTCTTATGTAAAGTAAATTCAGTGACCCCCAGCGGGAAGAGTTTACAACCTCAATGAACAAGAAACAAGTAAAATAGTTAAAGCATATAGGCTAATGACTACATAAATGATTTGTAGTGTTATGAAAGTCCAACATAGAAGTTTTTGTATATATAGATTTAAGTTGCTTTTTACATAAAAATAAATTAGAGTAAATGTTATATAGTTTTATGGATTTTAAGTATAATTTTTCTTGAGAGACCTATGCAAGCCTATTTATGAACAAAGTTTTATATTAGAACCCATTGTGATCCCAAGTTTAAATTTACAATATATGTTTATAAGTATATAAAGGTTCATTCTAATTTTTTTCAAAATTTTAAAACCGGCGCATTTTGAAAAATTCCAAATAAAAAATTTTAGTTGATTTTGAAAAATAATTTTCCTCTTATAAGTTACTATATTGTGTTGTATGCCATATTAAAGGCCATGAAAAATGCTACAAAATTACATTTTTTCCAGCTCTGTATCTTCAGTAGGAGAGGCACAATTTAAGTTTTAAGTTTTCGAGTACGTGCGTTTTTGGGAATTTCATGTAGTCATAACTCACTAACCAATAGAGATAAATTAATAAAATTTTGTATTTTTCTTATTCTACACATAAAGGCAACCTCCCTGCCAAATTATATTGATTTCTGAAATTGTCAGGATCAAAATGTAGTAAAACTGTTGATTTGACATATGAAATGACCCTCTAATTGAATTTTATATGCAGGCTATACCATGTAATAATAATGGTCATATAGGCCTAATTGAATCATTTGTTTAGCGCAAGTATTAACTGCAATAAAATTATACACATTGTTTACATTTGATGATATTTTTTTATGTTTTTATCTTATTATAAATGGGATATATTATGTGTATAACATTAAAAACAAGCTATGACCCCATACATATGGTAAATACAATTGCATTATTTCTTAGAGAGTAGGTTGTAATCTGGTGTTATGTCTTTAAATAATATTGACAAAATTATTTATAAGTTAGGGCCTACGGTACCCTGTTTATATTAATCGTCTGATAAAAAGTGTTATATTTTCATATATCCCGATAAACGATAACTAGTTAAGTTTGTTTTTATTACAATTTTACAATTTATGTAACTTACCCACGGTACTAACTCTTTATTTTTCCGGTAAAAGCATTGGATAGGGAAGTAAAGCAGTGTCGTATTACCGTATTGTATTAATTCACATGTAGGCCTATTTAACATAACTTACCGAGACGTAAGTTAACTTAAGTTTACTTTAAAGGGTTTTTTTAATAGGCCTAGCCTACCTTAATTGTTATTAATAGGCTTAATTAGATTTGTTGTTACGTTTAATACTATAGGTAATTAAAAACAATATGATAAACATTTAAACATTATACATAATTTTCTTGCTAACATGGTGTTAAGTTAGCCTACCTCTGCAGCAATATTGCAAGGAGGCGTGTTGTAAGTCTTACCCAATTAGGCTAATTCAGTGACGATCATAGAAAAACCAGCGTAAGTTTACTATTCGACCCTAGCCTAATATTTTTGCAGACAACGACGTTGTTTTACATTATACTGTTAAATGTTGAATAGGTACATGTAAACATACTGTGACTAAATACTATAGGTTAGAACCTTTTAGGTTTTTTTTTATTATTATTCTTGCATTTCTGTTACAATAGGTTAGCCTAGGGTCGAATAGTAAACTTCCGCCAAATAACCTTGTCAACTAGGCTACCATCTAGATAAGAAGGTAAACCTTAAACCGTAACTCAGCTGCAGCTACAGAATTTTGTTTAATAAAAGTAATTGCTTACATGTTTTCCGACTAGAATTTGCTACAAAACAAAAATTTTACTACTTATTGTAATTTATTACCTAGTAAGTGTAGAAACTATGTAATGCAATTTTTAATAATGATTGAGCTATAAAACTAACCTACACCATAACCTAACGTTATGTAATTTTTATTAGCCTATTTTGTAATAAAGAAAATTTGAAAACACTACAAAAGAAAAGGCTTTCCATATAGTTACATGAACTTCATACATTTCTGTAATAGGAAGGTCATAGATTGCTAGTAGGCTAGCCTAGGCTAGGCCTACTTTTTCTAATATTTAACTAGCCTACTTATTGTTTATGGTACGCTATGTACACCATATATCATGAAAGATGTTATTATTATTAAATAATCTATATTTATTTATGTAACTTAGGCTGCAAATGATATAACATCTAATTAGTCTTTAAAAACTAATGTAATAATCTAATAAAACTTTTAAACCGACATAACCTAAAATTAATTAAACACTAACTTAAATAGCCAATACACAAACTAGGCCCTAGTTTACCAAGTTATTTTTAAATGTTAAATTAGGTAGCCTACGTACTTACCTGAAATTTAACACTTTGAAGAGTAATTAATTGTATAAAACTTTAAACTGTCCCGTCAAAAGAGATGTTCTGTATCACAAGCCACAACACAGGAACACTGTTTGCGTTTGCCGGTTTGCAAGTTGCAAGTGACTGAAGAATGCACTGTTTTGCACCGAGAAGAATACTTTTCTGTTTACTTTGTATTATTTTACATAAAATACAATTCATTATTTTAATTACATAATATGTAAATTAGGTAAGAAAATGTACCATCGAAAAAATGTTTAGCTTATGCTTATATTTCATTTTGTTTTATGAAAATACAACTTATTTATTGCAATAGTTAAATAATTACATTATTATTAGTTGTTATAAAACTTACCTTTAATGCATAATTATAACCATTCCAACTGTTAATTCAAATTCAACAGAATGTTAACAGTATAGGGTGTATTATAGGCTTCTAGAGTGCAGAGATGAGTTTCTTCTTGTTTTTGTCCAGTAATATTTGTATGTCTCAATTTAAAACCACAGGAATATTTCATGCGATCACAAGCAGGCGTTTCTATTGACTGTTTTCGTTTTCAATAAAATCGTTACCCTTAAACGGAAAATTACCGTTATTTCGACTAAGGATTACAATCGAAAAACTGACGTTTTACAACAAACGTCAAAAATTAACCACTAACCGTTTTCCAACTTTATATCCTACTATGCGACGTTTTTTCAACGTAAATTACAATCGAAAAACCGACGTGTTAAAAAAGACGTAAAATAATTAACGAATAACCGTTAATTTACCATCTATCCCATTAAACGACGTCTTTTTTTCGTATGTGTGCTACGTGGGTTATTATGATATTCATATAGATTAATGATAATATATTCATATACACATGTTGAACACCTTTGGTGGTTACTGAAAGAGGTAGATTGAGAAAATAACTGTTTTTTGTCATTCACTATGTAGTTAGAATTGTCTCTCCCAGAACATTTAACTACTTCAGCACACATTACTAACCCCAATGTTGATTTAAACAAAAGGAAGAGTAATTTCAGAACACTAACAGCTTTGCTTATTTACATTTAATTTAATCCCCAATAGAACATGGATGCGTTTGCATACAAATGGCAGATTAAAACTTGTATAAACTCAGGCTTTGGAGACAATTTGTCCTGCTTCTATCTGTTGCCTTTATTTTATGCAGGTAATTATCTTTAGTAAGACGAACAAAGTGTATGTAGAAATTAGTTTTTCACGAAAAACCTTCTTACTTATCAAAAACGAATCTCTACTTCATTCTTGTACATTTTTCGCGCTATTGAAGATGGCGAAGTACAGGACGAAATGCCACACATACAAAAGGACTATACCGCCAGTGTAATCATATATTGTGTGTCTGATGCTACCCTATAATCAGCCTCTTAGCTCGTATTCGGTTTTACCATATTATATAATTACACGCAAGAAATAGTTAATTGTACGGATATCACAGTCCATAGACAATGGATTCATTTCATCAGTTGGACTATGATGCCGGCCCTCAAAATAATACTTTTAGTGAATTTACTCAGCTATCGTTTTTTATAAACAGAATTCGTATAAAACAAGGCAAATCCACATTATTTGGAAAATACACGCAAAGTCTCACAGTACAATTTAAATAACAAGCGGCTTAAAAAATACAGAAACAGAATTCTTCTCTAAAAATATACAATATTAGTCTGTAAACAAATCTAGATGAATATGCTCTGAGGACAATCAAGATAAAAACAACTGGCATTTATGTAATATTTACATCCTAGCAAAAATATACATAAAGTTTCTTATATATCAAAAATATTTACTTACAAATGGCAGTTTGAAAAAAACTCAAATTGTTAGAGTAGTTTGGTTTGTTCCATTGGTCAAGATATTTATCAAAACTGTAAAAAGTTAAAAAGTTACAAATTACGCTAACAATAGTTAGTTCTTATAAAATGAAGAATAAAGCTTAAATTGTATTGTGCTTTTTTTCTTTTTTTTTATACCAAATAGGAATTTTCTAATGTTAAAACATTAAATAAAATGTGTGTCACCATTTTTACTATAGTCATCTTAAAAATATTTTGTTAGAGCTAACCGTTTTACCCTTGTGTTCCCAATAGGACATGTTAGGTGTGGCTCCTTTTAAAAAAAGTTTCGATACCCCAAAAAAAATCTTATTGAAGGTGACAGGCGCGTGTGAGACACTATTTAACACCAGTTAAGCGTGGAAAAGCGATTTTAGTAACACAAGTTGACATTTTGGTCAGGGTTTACCAAGAAACTCTTTTATAAATGCCAATATTTCTGTCTTTTTATGCCATTTTATTGTACATGTTACAAGAACCTAAAAAATCATGAAATAAAAGAAGAGTGCACAAATGAAAATTTCCATTTCAAAATCTTTAGTTCAATTTGAGAGAGGAAAGAATTGTAACTATTACGCGAGAAACTAAAACTTGTTACCAGTGACTCTATTATAAGTTGATACAAAAGTTACCATAACAAACTAAACAATAATATTGGCACACAATATGAGTCAACATAGAATAAATAAGTTTAATTTAAGTGTTCTAACTTGATTAAATTTACTTATCCACAAACACGAATTCCATTTGTTGAAGTGCTATATAGTCGTAAAGATTTAAACATCGCATCTGTAAGTAATATAACTTGACATATATACTTATTTGTAATATCGTTCTTACAACAATTTATAACAAAATGTCTCCTGTATTGGTTGGGAACTGGTGTATTATATTTAACGTGACTTTACCAGTCGCAGCATATTTGCAGAATACGGTTTCATCTTAGAGTACTCAAAGTGAATTAGTAAGGTTCTCGGGTATATTCCATATCACACAAATACATCACTTTAAAGTGGATATTACAACCAAAAAACAGTGTTTTGCGACTAAACAAAAAACGTATTTCCAAATTGTTTTCTATTGTGGTGTTTAAAAACAATGCAAACACAGTAAGGTCCTCCAGTTTCGTTGTTTTGTCCCTACTTAAGTTTGTATCACGTTTAGAACGTTTTTACTTTTTTGTTACTTAATTTAGATGGTCACAAATAACCCATGTCGCAGGAATACAGATTTAGAGTTTTCAATAAATGTAAGTTACACTTTCCCGTATGATTTAAGGAGCACAGATAGATATATTTAATGGGAAGATGGTCATGTGATACATCATTTCGATGTAGAATTTCAAGAGAAAACCAACGGTGAAATTTGTACATCCATATCTTCATCCGAATTAAAATGGCGGCCAAAAACAACGAAATCGTGTTTTCCTATTTTGCCACATTTTGCTGTACTATTTAAAAAATATATTAATTCTTCTTCTTTTTGGATTCAGAATTAAATAAGCTTTCAAACGATATGCCACATAACGATATTTGGGAGTATTTACAATTTTTGAGTTACAGCCATATTGATTTTTCAAAATTAATTTCGAGTGGTTCAACCAAATACTTCAAATAAAAACAATTAAGTTCATTCAAAGATTGCGGATCCAATATGGCGGACAAAAACTTCAAAGTCACCAATAAGTGGTTCTTTTATGGTTGTGGATAACTGCTTTTATTTCTATCTCATAAGACTCGTACACTTTGAGATATGAAGTTGTTTCCAGACTTTTCAAACACCTTCAGTAATCAAAATGTGCATTAAGCTAGATCAATAATCACAACTTTCCATAAAGTTCTTCAGTTGTGTCCTTGTTTTTGTGTTTCACGGTTTCATTAATCACTTTGATTAATTAAATTAATTAAAGTGTAAGTAATGTAACACTATACAAAAAATCTTTAAAAGAAAATAAATAAAGGCGTTATCAGCAATAAAATTCATGTCAGAGAATTTGCAGCACTGCAGTGTTTTACGCGTATGTATTTAGTGTTGCATTTTGAATACGATTTTATTAATAAAAACCTGCTTTTTATCACCATGAGGCTTTTTATCTGCTCCCTGATTTAGTTAGCTTTGTAGAAAACAAATTGTTTATGCATTTTTGTAAATGCGATACATCTTTATTGTCATTATGGAAAAATTTTAAAACTTCTAGGAATAAAAGTACATACAAATGTAAGTAATAGTACAAATGTAATTATAAGCATAGTTTATAAATTGACTAGTTATACTAAACTTAAACATTCAATATTTAGAAAGACACACCTAAAACTATTAAAACAGATAAACTCTGATAGGAAACAAGACAAAAATACAAACCAACAAATTACAAATCTAAACAAAACACACACACACAAAGCTAATGGTTAAAACAACAAAATAACGCTCTGTACTTTTACTCGTAGCTTTAATCTAATATACTCCGAGCTTTAATTTGATGGGACATATGTTAAATCAGCTGTAATTAAATATGTAAAAATGGTTCCTATGGCAATGGATAAGTAAACATTTTAAAATACAAAAATAATTTACGTCATGTCAAGTTAACTAAGTTTATTTTTCAAAATAATGAAAATTGCTAGGTGAACTAATAGCGTCTAACAGTATACAGGGCGTTTTAAAATGAAGGAACAGATTTCATATTCTTATAACAGAAAAACTTGAATTAATAATTGTATATGCAAATAAACAGAGGAATAGTTAATGTTTATTTTACTGAGGTTTAATGCATTCGACATGCGCCCCATGTGTAACACGGCCATAGATATACAGGGTGATCAACTCAAGATGGCCACCATTGGGATCTCGGAAACTATAAAAGTTACAAGAAACTTTAAATGGGGGACCTTCCCTACTTTTTCCCTTGCATTAAAAATACAATATTAAAATTTACAAAAACTCCGCCATTTTTCAATATGGCGGCCAACTTATTTTTTTCAAATATAAACCACTATTTTTTATGTTGATATTCCATTGAAGGCGCATATTTAAGACATTTTAATTCTTTTGTATTTTTTCCTAAACCCAACCGTTTATGATATACAGCCTCTCAAACATTTTCTATTTTATGTAATTTTTTTTAGTTGGGCCACTATTAGGATCTCAGAAAGTATTAATTTTTCAGCAAACTTTAAATGGGGGCCTTTTCTTGTTTTATGAGAAATAAAAAAATATGTAGTTAGAATATTTCTAATGGAAACCGCTATTTTTTATTTGGATGTGGATTTTACATGCAATTTTAAGAAGTTTAACCGCTAGGAGCACTGAAAGTTTCACACAATACATAGTGGTTGCGTTAGCGATTGTTTAACAATAATTTAAGTACGTTTTTTGTATAAAATAAAGTATTTGTCAAATTGCAGCAGCTTTTTAACATTCCATTGTACAAGATATTGCACTTTGAGTTAAATTTTATTATTTGCAAATAAATGGTAAAACATGCCTCTAATAATTAATTGTTGAAATAAGAGTTTCTGAAACTCCTAGCGCTTAAACGGTAAGTTGATCTAAAAAAACACCATGAATAAAAATTGCATGTAAAATCCAAATCCGTTTTAAAAATAGCGGTTTTCATTAGAAATTTCAAAGTTGACCACCATATTGGAAAATGGTGGCCATTTAGAAATACTTTAACTACATATTTTTTTATTTCTCATAAAACAAGGAAAGGTCCCCATTTAAAGTTTGCTGAAAAATTAATACTTTCTGAGATCCCAATAGTGGCCCAATTAAAAATCACATAAAATAGAAAATGTTTGAGAGAGTGTATCTCATAAACGGTTGGGTTTAGGAAAAAATAGAAAAGAATAAAAATGTCTTAAATTTGTGTCTCCAATCGGAATTCAACATAAAAAATAGGGGTTTCCATTCAAGTTGGCTGCCATATTGGAAAAATGGCGGAGTTTTTGGAAATTTTAATATTGTATTTTTAATGCAAGGGAAAAAGTAGAGAAGGTCTCCCATTTAAAGTTTGTTGTAACTTTTATAGTTTCCGAGATCCCAACGGTGGCCATCTTGAGTTGATCACCCTGTATACTTCCAATGAATAAAACTGTATTCATTGATACTACTAAGACTAGATCGCTGACTCTGTGTTGCGGGAACGAGCCGGCGCTCTCATGGTACCCCCACCACTGTAAGGGCTCCGCTGTGCAGCGATGGCATTGAGAGGCGGGCATTGTTTCGTTTGTTAAATACCGAATAATCAGTTTCACAACTGTCCCAGAGTTTACTTTAGACGTCTAATACTATTGGTAGCCTATATAATAATACTGGATTTTTATAATAACATAATATTATAAATAGTAGGTCCTACATTAAAATATATATAATCCATTCATAAGAAGCCAAGTTCATTATCCCGGACTAAATTTAAACAAATTTTATGTAAACATAGTATATACATTTGTTACATCAATTAAGTTGTTTTGTACAATCGAAATGAAAACATTTAAAAAATATGGCCTTAAGTTCTAACATATAGTCTTTAGTCAGTTTTTTTTCAGTTTGTAAACGTATATAAACTATTTAGTAGTGTAGTACTATAGTATATTTATAGTCAAGGTTACCAAAACAAGTTAATTGTGTCTGTTTAAATATATTCCTTTATTGTTTCAATACATTCAATCATTACATATAATGACATACATAGGCTACTTCAAATAGAATTAAAGGCCTACGTGTGACTGAACAAAATAACCTTATTTAATTTTTTTCATAGCCTGTAGAGGCAGTAGTTTCTACGATGGTTATTTTATTTGTTAAATCAAAACTTTTTATTTAAAAAAACAAAAATCCAATCATCTTTATTAGTTTTAAGAAATGAGTTTCCTCTCCAATTTCTACTAACTCCGTGTGTTCACGGAATACATTACCGTTAAAGTGATTTAAACCATATTCTTTACCTTTTCATGTCAAAACTACTCATATATTTATCATAACCTTTCAACACTTTATTGTATACAGTTAAAAAACAGCTACACAAATTCTCTCTAAACCGACCGGCTTGGGACCGGTTAACGATTTGACCAAATAAACCGACAGGCTCTAAAACTCATAGGTCTAGGCCTAATATAAGACAGAATTTATGCACTAAAAATTCGTGGGTCTGTGAACTAAAATGTATAAACATTAATTGTCTTTATTAATAATTTATAAATTAAACGATAAATATAATATTTACTATTAGTTTCGTATTAGAGTAAAGTAGGTACAAGCCGAAAGAATATTTAGTTTTTCTTTCCTGTGGAACGATAAACTGCAGCATTTTGAAAATCGATTATTACAGCCATATGCTGTACAGAACTGTACCATATTCCAAAATAATAAAAATGTACAACTGGCTTCAAAACGATGGTAAACAAACATACAGTGCCAGCTAAATACAATCACAATGGCAACTGACATAGAAAGTGGCGGGAAAGCCCTTCCTGTGGAAGGGGAACCGTATCACCACCGGCTAGCGCTATTCCGCCAATTGAGTCAACGATCCATATTATTCATACCAAAACAGTAGACCATTTCTCACCATACATTGGTCAAAGTTTTTGGAGTAATGGATTCCACAGCTTCCGTTATGAGTTCTTGAAGCGAAGCAGGCAAAGGTAGGACATAAACCCTGTCTTTGATATAGCCCCAAAGATAAAAATCACACGGAATGAGGTCTGGTGATCTGGGAGGCCAAGGTTGAAAAATGAGATCCTCCCCTCCTCTCCCTATCCATCGATTTTGAATCGTGTTGTTTAGGAATATTCGAACGATTTCATGAAAGTGTACAGGAGAACTAAAACCCATCTTGCATAAAAATAAAGTTATCTGAGTCCTCTACTAATTTAGGGAACAACAATTGCTCTAAAGTGTCAATGTATGTTGTTCCTGTTAAAGTTTTTTCTGCGAAAAATAAAGGGCCATACACTTTGATTGAAGAGATGGCGCAGAAAACATTCAATTTCGGCGAATTTCTCTCATGTTAAAATAAAGAGCTACGAGGTTGTGGAAATGGAACTAACAAACTATAACCACTTTTAAAAACTTCACATGTAGGATGTTGAAGAGTTCTTCGATTTCCAGGTTAACTCGTAAATTTAAGCTAAATCTAACCCTTAGAGTATACTATCCTACTTATACTTTACCTTTAATTTAATTGCATGGTCATTCAAAATTCAACATGGGTTGGGTTTTATTTTTACAAAAAGAACATTTCGAACATAACTGTGTATGTAAATCCTCTTTATCAGATTATAAACAACATTTAATAGATATTGCATAGCATTGGTGTAATGTATTCCAAATCGTTCCATGCACAGATAAAAGTCAAATAGCTTCCTGTTTCAGAGAGGCATGTTTATATTGAAGTACTTATAATGTAGAATATTGATAAAATCACACACATAATTATTTTAAATTTCTGTTGAATCTTTTGCTAACGTCATTCAAACAACTTGAAGTTTGAGTTGTTGAATTCCAACAACAACCAATTATTGCTTTACATTTCAATTTTATAATAACTCACTTGGCTCTCAATAAATATTAACCAAATCAACAGATAGAAAAACTGCGAGACTTCTATAAAAAACAATTTTATTTAAACGTCGATGGAAAGTTTGTTTTCTAGAAATTAACTCACAGTATACCACAAGAAAATATCTTTGGTCGTTCACTGTTTGAAATGTCAGTCTGGAGTTACAACATTAAACTGGCAAGATATTTGTAAATAAATATAAAATACTGCGGCATTATTCGCAGTTACTTTACTTACCATTTGAAATTATGTTACCTAATATTGTTATTAAATAAACTAGACTATATATCAATGTCGGGTTTAGGTTCAACTATAGCATCCACGACCAATTTATTTTAAAAGGCCAAATTGAACTGAAATTCTCTATATTCAGCTACAGAAAGGTTATTTCGGTATCATTCGGTTCAATCTTATAACCTGAAAATGTCTCCGTCACTTGAATCAAATTTGTTTAATCTTTGTTAATACCTGATTTACTCGATGTGTTTAGTAATAATTTTATAAATACAATTTCTTCTTCCAACCAATATACGTTATTTACAGGAACTTAAATTTGTAAAAATTAATTAATTAGATTGTCTGAAATAAGCGCTTCGGTTCACTTTTTAAACACACCTATAATGCATTACAAAACGTTTAATCAACTGAAAAAATCTAACATAAATTGTTTATTCTACATAATTATTATAAGAAATTTAATTGATTAAACCAGAAAAACACAATTTAATCTATATTCATGTTTATTTATTATTTTTTTATTATTTTTTTTATTTATCTTATATATTAAAAAAATTCTGTTTTTCTTTTCCGAGTCCGTTCGGCTCTTCTACCCGACCGATTTTCATAATTGAGGTCTTAAATTAAGGGTATGCACGCCCAGATTTGCCATCAAGCATTACAAATCATGTATCTTTCGCATTACAAACGTTATAATCAAATGCAAATTTCTGCTGTATATTCCTTATGGGGGTTTTTTTTTGGTTCTTTGTCCACTTTGCGTTCGTATACCGTCCATCCGATTGCTTTGAAATTTTGCATAGTAACACAGGTTAACCCTGGGAAGGTTTTAGGCCATTTACCGAAGTCCTAGGACATTAGGGCTACGCCCCAGTGGCCCTCAAAGTTTCAATGTTAATCTTATGGAAGAAAGGTTTCTATTGATTTTATCAGGGACACAAAAACAGCTGTTCGTATGAAAAGCTTAAAACAGCTGATTTTGATCAACATCTGATTTGGATTAAATCAGTATCAAATGTAGTATTACCTTTTTGAGGTTACATTGACAAACTAAAAACAAACACAAACAAAAATCAACGAAAAATGCTAACTATATTTTAATTCAATTCAAACATTGGTTGTTACAAACCTATTATATATAAAACAGCTAATTTGGATCAAAAACTGAACATAATCATTCACAGATATGTCAAGTCTTATATATTATCATCCGTTCAGACGCTATTCACCCGAGAAGGAGCTCCGGTATACAATCCTTCAAATTTCCCAGGTTAATCTTATGGAGATAATGTTTAATGAGTTCGAGTCAGCTGCCAAATAAAACAGCTAATTTATGCTCGGTCACCTATGTACAAACGAGCAAAAGATTAACGAGATTCTTTATCGAATTTTCCACCTGCGAGCGAAGCGAAGCAGCCATCTGAGGCCGAAGGCCGAGCCGGGGTTGGGACGCGGAGCGTCCAGGGGCAGAGCCCCTAGTTATTATTGATTAAAAATTTTAAATATAAGATATTTCTAAAAAGATACACTTTTTTAGTTTTTCAAGGTTGGTAAACCGGGTTCTTAACTACACCAAGAGTTACATGGAGTACATGGAAAATGAGACCAAATCGTCGAGAATAATCAATTGACAAAATGTTTTGCTCATACGGAAAATGGATACGAGAGGTTTTTGAGGAAAGCTTCTAGTTTTAAGGTGTAAGCTCGATGGGCGTAGAGTTATGCAAAGGCTTTGTAAGGTTATGATTTTGATTTGGGCGACTTTATCATGTAAGGTTATTATTATTATATGGAGGTGTGTGGTTCATAATTTCTAAACCATGTATGGTTTTTCTTATTTGGGAGCTCCACCAGATTCGACTTACGAATCAATTTTGCTTGGCTTGAGAGGTCTGACTCACAACTAATTGGTTGAAATAAATTCAGAGACGTTTGATGGTTTGAATTAAATGTATAATTGATAGTAAGATATTGTACATGACATATGATTAATTTAATGACTACACCTTTTCTACATTAATAACATTTAGAATTTTTTTAAATTGAATTTATTGAATAAAAAGCTTGAATTAACATGATACTTAATTATTGAAATTTGTTCTCAAGAAATGTACAAATTATTTAATAAACAATTTCTTAATGTTTAATTTCTCAAATCGTCTC
>JAGFPH010016459.1:3626-19288 GCA_018207615.1 Philaenus spumarius
TTCGAAAATACGATATCCGAGAACTTCAAGGGAAGATCCAGAATAACAGCCGCGAGGTCTGTTATAACGCGATATCCAAACTCGCAGGAGGAATCCAGACGAATTCACGGGAAGGTGACATCGTGGGACAAGATCCAGGACTTCCAGAACATCGCACCAATCCAGGACTCAGGATCTCCAACTAGGAACACGCCGTGTACGATTATAAGGTAGTGTCGGAGACATCTTTATAATTTTTCATATTTTACAGCATTGACGAGTAGGGCTTCACTTTAAAATTTTTAATATATCAGTTTTGGGGAGTAAAGTTGTAAAATAGTAAAGTTAAATATATGTTATCTATCTTTCAAACAAAAGGCTACTTTTTATTGATTTTGAAGCTAAATTTTATACCAATAATTACACAAAAGCTAGCTAAGGAATTTTTTCATATTTTGAGGATAAAGTATCCGATAATTTTGATTTCTGTAAATATTCTAAATTAAGAAAGAGTAAAGTTTATGTTTTGTTTTCCAACAAAAAAACCTTTTATTCAGAGTAATCTACCAAAACCAAATTTAATCTTAAGAAGTGTTAATATTAAGGATGGATTGGCTAGGTATAACAAAGAGTACGGTTCTCCGAAAGGCACGACTCCTGGACTGAGTTTAGTCTCTATAAATATAATATATTACAAGTATTACTTAGCGAAATTAATTAAGGGTTTTATCTCAAGGCTAGAGACTGAAGATAAATATCCTTGCAAAAACGAGCTACCCTCTTGACTTGTCTGGTAGAGCTAGCCAGGACCCAAAAAAGGAATTTTCACTAAAGGTGATCAATTTAATTAATTGAAAACTCTAATTAGTTAAATTGTAAGAAGTAGGTGGGCGAGCAGAGTGTGGTAGATCGTTGCAACAGGTGTTTGAGTTGCTCTTTCGTTTGATGTATTATTTATAATTGTAAGTTAAATGTAATGAATACTACAAAGCCTTGAAACCCTGATATTCATTTTGAAAGACTCTGCATGTCTTGTGTTCTTGACAGTTAATTACTAATTTTTTTCGTTTTGGATGTTTGACGATAACTTGGTTAGTTCTTAAGGTACAGAACATTTTTAATAATTTTCTTTGTCTTTTTAAAGTGTAAATATTTTTTCCCTCATACAATGTTTGTTTAGAAATATTAAACGTTCGCCATTTTGAATGTTTACATAGGCAAGTTTTGAATCTTGGTATGCTGATAAAAAATGGTATAATAAACGCGGACACCAAATTTAAACTCGTAATCTAACTAATTTATAAAGTTACTAGCTGACCCGGCAATGCTTCGCTATTGCGTAATTATTTTGGTGAAATAAATGCGACAAATTATGGTAGTTTTGTGTGCCGTAAGAATATGAATCGTAGGTTCTAAACCATGTCATTTATACCACTTCATAGCTGTACACCATTTACATGTCGTCATAGGACCTAGTTCAATTGGAATATCTATCTCATAAATAGTATTTATTGTTTGAGATTTCACCATGTTTAGACAAATCGTTAATTAGATATGATGATAAATAAATAGATCAGGGCAGCAAAATATATAGATAGATGCCCCGATACGGATTTGCATGGATCGATAGAGAAATCAAAGTTAAATGTATATATACAAAAAAATATGAATAAATATATTATACTATGCATTTTTATGGGGAGTCTTAGTAACTTTGACCCCGCAAACCCTATAACATTTCGAATTTTTTTTAAACCCTTTCTTAGCCAGCACCTACGCCCCTAGATGAAGCTACATACCAAATTTAATTCCAATCCGTTCAGTAGTTTGAGATAAATCGTGATTTAGTACCTTTGATCCCCCTAAACCCCCCTAAAATTTTGAATTTTTTGAAAACCTTTCTTAGTTAGCACCTATGGCCCTAGAGGTAGCTACATACCAAATTTCGTTCCAATCCGTTTTTTAGTTTTGGAAAAATCGTGATTTAGTAACTTTGACCCTCAAACCCCTCCCCCTCAGATTTCGAATTTTTTGAAACCCTTTCTTAACCAGCACTTACGTCCCTAAATGAAGCTACATACCAAATTGCATTCCAATCCGTTCAGAAGTTTTTGAGAAATCTTGATTTAGTAACTTTGACGCCCCGAAACACCCCTAAAATTTCGAATTATTTTAAACCCTTTGTTTGTGAGCACCATATTGCCCTAGAGGAAGCTACATACCAAATTTCGCTCCAATCCGTTCAGTAGTTTTTAAGATTTCGTGATGAGTCATTGAGGGAGTGAGTGGTATTTGGCTTTTATATAAAAAAATATAGACAATTATATTTTTAAATATGAAAAAATGGGAAAACGAAGCGTTTCTAGACCTATGTCACATGAATATTGTTAAGTCCCCTACCATTTACTGAAGTTCAGTCACCGTGTACAGGGTGTACCGTGAGCAAAGTGCCAAACTTTGAGTAATGGTTCTATGACTTAAAATAAAGAGAAAATCAAGAATAAAATTTTTCCAAAACTCTTCGTTTCTTGGAACGGTTTGACGTCTGAGTTCAAATTTGGGATAAAGTTTAACAACACAACTATCTATTTTCAGCAAAATAAGCTTATGTCTAATCATGCGTTTCAAAAATGGCGGCAGTTTTAACATGGCAAACATAAATAACCCAAAACCCTTACATATTAACAAAATATGTCAAGATAACGTTTTTTTTTTTGTAGCAGTTGTAATTCATTATATCGGACGGTGTAACTTTCAAAACAATCGGATGATGGATAATAATTAAGTTAAAGACAATAACAGCACTCACAATATTGTTGTGTTTACTGTGTTGGTATAGGATGCCGGGTTGAACAAACTAATTATTACACATAACTTAACTATTATCCTTCATCCGATTGTCTTGACAGTTACACCATCCGATAGGGAATCAAAAGGGCTACAAAAATGAAATCTTGAAATTTTTTAGTAAAATGTATGGTTTCTGGGTAATTTAGGTTTGCAATTTTCAGCCCCCGTTTTAAAACGCATGATCGGATATATTTGTTGATTTTTCTTAAAATATATTTAAAATATATCATTGTCAGATTAAACTTCGTGTCAAGTTTGAACTCAATCGGTTTAACCGTTCTTTAGATATGAATTATTTTCTTAAGAAAAACAAAACGTCGAATATCTGGAAAACGAAGCTTTTTTGGGAAATAATTTATTATTGATTTTCTCTTTATTGCGACTCAAATTTTAGACAGACTGAAAACAGAGCTAGGACACATTTTATAATTTATTTGCTTGTTTTTAGCTTGCAAATGACCCCGTTAAGTTTCGGACAGTCGATGCTTCATACATGTTTCGTATTTCAGATGACAATCATCAGGGACGGTAACTTGGACCAACTGTACGAGAAGTTATCACGTGACTGTCTGCCCAGTGAATATGGCGGATTTCTTTCAGCTTCCGCTCCTATGAATGGTAAATAACACAGAATTAATAATAATAATAATAATTCGACCATGCAGCGGAACCGATGGCGTGAGTTGAACGAATTTCCAAAATTAAATTTAAATGTATTATTGTATAATTATTACAATTATTATTATTATATGTAGTTCTTAGGTTAGGCCTAGACTGATAAATCAACACATGTATTTACATTTATTACCATAGCAACCAATTGAATAAAATAACAGATAACAGCTGTTTGCTTTAATCTTTCCATTAACAGTTTATTTCAAACTTGGTATTTACAACTTTTTTTAAAGTGTAGGCCTGAGCCTTGCTGGTTCTTTTAACCTTTGTTATAACTGATGTTATAAAATATAGCCCTACGAAATAATTTGATTTGCAAATTTAACATTATTTACCATCTTAGCTTTGGGGTTATTATTAATCCTACTCCTTTATTGTAAAGAAAACATAGCATGATTATGTGTATAGAAGGTTCCAACGGGGTTGGCGTGCGAAGCACGAAGGGGTTTTCCTTATCTAAGTATATATTTATATACTCATATCAAGCAATAGCGAATCGTTGTCGGTCTACACTAATACGCAATAATTAATAAACTTTAAAAGAGCTGAAAACACTTTATTTAATAATTGAATTTCGAATGGGGCCTTATTCGGTGTTTACATTATGATGTTGGTTAATACAATGCGTTTTCTTCGCTTGTTTTTTTAAATAGATTTTTTATCGATTGTTTTCTATTGTTCTTGCTTTACAAAATTACAACAGATAATTCTGACAGATAATCATAATATTTTTACATGTTGAACAAAAACAACCTGCTCACAAAACACGGCAGAAACAATATAATGGAAACCCCGAGGTAATAAAACCTGCGTGGGGTGGGTTTTAAACATGTATTCATAAATAACGTAAAATTGAAAGACAAAGTTGAGCGAGCTGCAGTCGACAAAGTTCCCACACACTTCTAAATTACATACATTTAAATCTACAAAAAAGTTTTACTTCGAGACTACATACAAACAAACAATCAAATTTCACCTCTTTATAACACAGGGTGGAACAAAGTTAGTGTTAAACTTTTTATGTGGGTAAAGTAGACACTAAACGTAGTAAAACTGTTTATTTAAACATTTCCTATTCGAAAAACTATGGAAAACTATTTTTTCATATTTTTCGAAATTTGGTACTTTTATCAAAAAAACCCGAATTTTCTCAGCGTATAAGAACTTGCATTGATATTGTAATTACATATCCGAATTCCCCATAAAATTTCAATAAAAATAACTACATTATTAATAATTTTGACTTAGTTATTTGTTTGAAATGACAGTTGAAAGTTAAAAAAAGTAATTTTCATGAAATTATTAATTTTTTTAAACACTCATAAAATTGTATCAATTTTATTTGAGAACATGGCAAATGTTATTTAAAACTTTTCCATTTAAGTAGCTCTTAAAAAAAAATGTGCTACACTTTGGGGTATAGTTATAATTTAATTGAAATAATAACGACTAACTAAAGAGCATTATTGAACACCAAGCTCATGTCAGGTAATCGGACACAATCAGCTGATTAAGCAATCATATGGTTATTCTATTCTGTTATTGTACAGAAATAGGCAACGAAATGGGCACGTCTCACACAAATGTTTTGAGAGTTTTGAGAAAAAATAATTGGTCCTTTCAGTTTACTAAAGTTCAGGAGAATTTAATTTTGGCGCTGGCTGCTGAACAGTGACATTATGCAATATAATTCTTTCAAAAATATCTTGTGGACCGACGGGGCTCTCTTTACGAGGTAAGGTGTGTTTAATACTTACAATATGCACCTTTGGTCAACCTTTGAGAATCCAAAAGCAGCCGGGGAAACTTTACTTCAACGGCGTTTCACAATTTATGTTCAGGCAGGAGTGATTGGGGATCAATTTTTTGGACCCCACATCTTTGAAGGGAATTTGAATGGTCCAATGTATTTCAACATCCTTCGAAATGAATTGCCTAGATTCTCGAGGAAGTTGAAGAAGTCCGTTTAAAAAAATGTATAATTTCATAGTTTAACTCATAATAATAATTTAATTTTCAACTGTCATTTCAAACAAATAACTAAGTCAAAATTATTAAAACTGTAGTTATTTTTATTGAACATTTTATTTGGAATACGATTTTTTTTTATTTTTTTATTTCGTGTTTAACGTCCTCCTGTTTTGAACTTAAGGCTAATGAAGACGGGACCTACAGTTTTACGTGGAATCCGAACCACAGCCAACGATGTCTGTTAAGAAACCATTTAGAAAATTATTCGGGGAATTGGAATATGTAATTAAAGTATAATTACGAGTTCTTATACGCTGAGAAAATTAGGGGTTTTGGATAAAAGTACCAAATTTCAAAAATTTTAAAAAATAACTCTGTTGTCCATAATTTTTCGAATAGGAAATTTTTAAATAAACAGTTTTACTACATTTAGTGTCTACTTTACCCACATAAAAAGTTTAACACTAACTTTGTTCCACCCTGTATTAGTAAGATATGCATACATACAACACAGATCCACTATAAATGTCTTACAAAAGCAAACATTATTTTTTAAAAGGGGGCTCGGTAGGGCCATTTACCGCAATGATAAATTATACATGGTTCTTGCACACTTTTCTGACTACCTATAAAAGATATCACTTCCAAATTTTCACAGTTTGTTACCAACATAGTATTGTACAGTTTAATAAGAGGAAATAATTTTTGAAAAATTTAATTTATATTTTTAAATTTTCTTGAAATTGTAAAATTTTATAAATTTTTTTTACATTATAAAAATTAATACATTTTTTCTTATAGGTAATATTGTAAAAACCTCTCATTAAACCATGTATTACATCATTTTATAACTCTGGTAAAAATTTCAAAGCTCTATCTCTTACTAGTCTTGAAAAAAGTGTGCAAATGTGTAAAAAAAAAGTAGTTTCCGAGGAAACCGCGATAAAAATTAACAATCAGTCATTATAGAGTAATTATTGAGTCCTACATTTAAAAAAGTCCAGGACCATAGCTGGGATCATCCACATTGGCTTCTTCATCTTCTACCTTCCTCTTCTTCTGCCTTCTGGACTGCCTTGACTTCTTGAAGAGATCTTGGGAATGATGTTGGGCCCAGTAAACACGGCCCTTATCGGCCCTCAGCATAGCTTGAACTATGTTTTTCCTGGATTTTTCCTCAGTCTCTTCAGTGTATCACACTTCACTATGTAGCCTCCATTATATGATGCTATGGCATCATAAACACCAAAATGTAATGTCTTTAGGCCCACAAAAACTGTTTTTGGAAGTCTATTAAAAATGACGCTATTCAAACTTTCATTCGGGTTTTGCGTTTGCCAGTGGATACATTTTTTTAGGAGCTGTGGGGCGGCTAGATCTGAGAATACATGTTTGATGGCCTCCATAATGACAACAGGAATAGAGTTTCTGTGGTGATATGGCCTTTTAGTTATAAGACCCTGCTGGAATTTACACCACGAGTCAACTCCACTGGGGCAGAGACCATGATGCGGTTCTTTATCAGTTGATATTTTATGGTAATATATCGCCCATACTGCCTTTTGCATATCTGACAGACTGGTTTTGTTATTTCTGATGGCCTGGATATAGTAATTCTGTATCTGATCAATAACTCCATCAGTGAGACGGCCTTTACCTCCGAGAGACCTACCGTCGCTTAGTTTTTTGCCCTTCATATTTTTTTTTTCAAAGAACGTAATCGCGACCCCATTCTTTTTTGGACGTGTCCAATGCATTCTAACTTTGAAATTTTAATCACATTATCTTCTTCATCTTTATATAACTCAAGTTCTTCAACAGCAGAGAACCCCTTTCGAATCCCCGTCACCCAGATATTGTGTATAGTGAACACCTTTCGTTAGTGACAGCTGAAAAATTTTTGTGGCTTCTCTCAACTGAAGTTGGTTTTTTGATGTCGCGCATGTATATAAAGGCTTACAATTAGTATTTCTTCTTTGATAAGTATATATTATTTGGTATTAAATTTTTCGTAAAGAAAAGGGGGGAAAAATAATATATAAAACATAAAAAGTGAAATTTTTTTCATTTTTAACCTACCTAGCCCCCAGAAATACAAATATTTGATAAATTATGATCATCGAAGATATACAACATACACAGGCACTCAGACGTAGCACACATACTTGCACAGAAAACAACACTCGAATATAAAACGTAACATTCTTATTAAAATAAGAATGTACATCTTCAAGTTCGAGCAAAATATTACGTAGTCAATTTTGATAATGTATGTCTGTTTGAACGTGATTTAATACTTTCTGGCACACAATCAAAAAATGTAGGTGCTAAATATGCGTAAGATTTCGTACAAATAGTGAAATTTGGTCCAAGTACAAATACGTTTGATCTATTGCGCAATAAATACCTAATAAGCTTGACTTGTGAGAAAGTAACTAGATAAAATAAAACCCGAACACAACATTTCACAACAAATACATTTACTAACCTCAAACGCTTTTCAAGGTTTTGTTACTGTAGACCGTGCATCACTGAGGATGGTGACTATGTTGTGGAAACGCATTTGAGGTTAGTGAACGTATTTATTGTCAGATTTTGTGTTCAGATTTTATTTATTCCACAATGTCCCAATTCTACCCCCCCCCCCCAATATCCCAAGTCTTAGGTTATAAAGAAGGATCTTATTCGGGAACTGCGCTGTATCAGGTGGTGGTTTGCGACGCATTACATTGTACTAAGTAAAAAAACTAAATATATAATTTTTTATTTAAAAATGTAATTGATGTAATTGTCTGCTTTACCACACGGGAGAAGTGTAAACTTTTTAATTAACACAACTTACGAATTGAGGAAGCAAAATGTTCATTTTTTTACACAACTACGAAATGAGGAAGCACAATGTCCATTTCAGAGGCATTACTAATTAAACTATACATTGTATTAACATTGACAGATTAAGCCTATGACGTAGGACAATCTGTTACACTTATATACCCAACTCAAATATACTAAATTAGAAATTCGATTGTGGCCTAACCGGCTAAGGCGATAGTCTATGGTGATGGATTCTGCTGGTTCGAATCTCGGTAAGACTAAATTTTTTTCAAACAGATGGAATAGAGGGTTTCACATTAGGCGCGTTCGATATTAGGAGCGTTTCACAAAATGCATGGTGAAAAGTGTGACAGTAAAATCTGATTCACCCCCAGCAACAAGAAAATTATATACTCTGCTATTCACACATGTATAAAATTTTTTTGGACGTTTTAGGTGAAATGTGATTGTTTTTCTTGCCGCTGTTTTTGTTTAGTTGGAGGTAGGCAAGGCGTATTAAAGAAGGTGTGTGCATCGAGGAGCGTGAACTCGTCCGGCCCGCGCAGCTACGTCACGTGCTACACACTGATCCAGTAGTTCCGAGCGCAATTGTAATCTTTTCCTCAACCTGCGAATAAAGTACTTTATAGTTTTGTAAAAATTATGTTTTTGGTATAGATGGAAAGGTAATAAAGTGAGCAATAAAATGATCTATGTCCATGGCCAAATATTCCTAGGCGTATTATTTTGAAACAAGCCTAAATCTAATATACGGGTTTGAATGACATAAAAACTACCCTAAGTGAGGAAGTTTTTTACTATTACTTTCGGGAGGCATTCAAAGACATAGAAATTTAGAGAATAAAATGTAGTAAATACTGACATCGATTTTTTTATGAAAGTTATAGCTGTCCTACATAATAAGATTGTAATCACAACCAGAGTTACTTGCTTCTTGTGGCGATTGAATGTACGCTAATATATTTGTTATTAGTTCTCGTTTATCTTCGTTATTTATTATTCACATTGTTGTGAACAGGTAAATTTTGTTTAGTGTATAAATATGAATTTTTAGAGTTGACAAATTTAAGTAGCTCTATATGGTAAAACCTTTTACCATCAGTAAGATGGTGATTTTTCCAGTTTATTTGTTTTGTTATGTTTACTAGGCCTACTATTACTAGTAGGCTACTAAATTTACTTTTCAAAAATTGAAATTATCTAAAATTGTGATTGTTTAGTTAGCCTACCCAAGGCAAGGATAAATAATAAATAAAAATTAATATAAACTAATTATCAATGAAATAATTAAAAAATAGCAGTCGTGGTGAATACAACATTGAGTTTTATTTCAGTATTAACCCTAGATTACTTATATAAAAATTTTGTCACGGGATTACTTACCTATCGTAAATTTGACTACTAAAAAATTATTTTTTTTTACTGTACTCAAATAATTTTCTATTTATTTTTTTAAATTGTAATTGTATCCTAGCATATTTTAGGGCTATGTATATATTTTTTAAAGAGTTATACAACAAATAAATAAAATAATTTGTACCACTAATATCATTTCAGTTACGGCATAAATTCTGTCCACTTCGAACATAAAACAGTTTTAATACTCTAAAAATATATGTTTTAACCGTCTAAGCGTCAGGTACTTTTTTACTGCTTGTACACTTGGCATTATCACTTAGATAGAATGTATCCTATTCTAGTAAAGTGTACACTATTATACATTATATTGTTCAGGAAAGTATGGAGAACATTGCCATGTAAACAAAATATATAAACAAATTTCTGTAACTATTTTTGCGTTTCAAAAGAAAAAAAAACAAATTGGTAAACCAAAATTTCAAAAGTAAGGGTTTAAGAAAAATAATATTAAAGTTTTTAGTTATAAATCCAAAATATATAAAAATAGGGGAAACCCCTGCGTGCCCCGCACGCCAACCTCGTTGGAACCTTCTAACACATAATCATTTTATGTTTTCTTTATAATAATTGTTTAGGATTTATAATAACCACAAAGCTAAGATGGTAAATATTGTTAAATGTTCGAATACAATGTTTCGTATATTTTATAACAGCAGTTATAATAAAGGTTAAAAGAACCAGCAAGGCTCAGGTCTACACCAAAACCCAACCTAAAAGTTAAAAATACAAATAATTGCTTCAAAGTATGAAACAGCTGTTAATGGAAATTTTTTACATTTTTTTTTTTTAATGAATTATAGCTTATGTTAATCAGGGATAGTGTAGCTTTTTATTTCATAGATCAACATTTCTTGGGAATCGATGAAACCTTACCCCGTAAAAAGCTGTCATTTTTGTTTGAGTTACCGCAGCCAAACACGGCACAAAAAGGCATTATAATTAATGGTTATTAATTATAAGAAATGTTATTACAATAATGTAGAAATGTTTGTTGCCTATAATTAAAACATAATTTGACGTTAAAAAAGCTTGAAGGTCGTACAGATATCGGCGATAATATGGGGAAGGAGTCTAGACTGGAGCTCCGACTTTTAGCACTCTGTTAGCGGTTTGAACTGGTATTTAAGCCCGGACTAAAGATAAACCTGAACTCCTGAACCGCCCCTAAGTCACGGGTAGGCTGGAGTGGAGGGAGAAGCTGCGGATGCACACACCTTCTTTAATACGCCTTGGGAGGTAGGTACAAGCCTTAGCTGCTGAAATCACCAAATATTATATCTACTCCTAAAAAAGCGAGTGTACGTCGGTACGTACGTGAGTAACATATAATATAACAGCTGATTTCACCCATCATCTGTAATTCTTAAACAAAACCCAGCATAGATTATACTTTGTGGTTATGTTTACAACTTCAATCATTATAAATTAATTCTTGTGAAATAGATTTTTTTTAATATGAGTTATAGAACTAATATGTAAACTATAATACGTTATAAGATTTGCTTTGAGGTTATAAACTGTATATAAATACAATCTTTTATCATCAATATATTCGTTTATACAAATTTAAAGAATAGATACCTATTTGTTTAACTTCGGAAACATTCGTACATCTTCGTATAACATATTATATTATTAATTTCTTTACTATAACATAAAGAACTTCCAAATCATTTCATCTATCAATATATGAAATAAAAAGCAATTACAATATAGTATTTTTATCTTTCATTAAATATATAATAACGTATATAAATACAAATTGTTAACAAGTGTTCCTGTAGTTTTATAATCCGTAAATTGCACACATTTACCGAGTTAAAAATCCCCGTCAGCATAGTTAGGTAGGCCTAGATAAAATCTGTGGGTTTAAAATAGTAAGTTTTTAAATTATGTATTTCTGATGTTTAGGCTATCTAACTAGTAGTTCTGTGAACAGTAGACCTCACTCATTGAAATAAAAAATGAGGTTTCGAGCTTGAGTTAGAAATAGTGTGCTAGTAAGGAAGTAAGCAGAAGGTTTAGCCAGTGCAACATTATTTTGCAATTCGCGCGATTCCGGAGTTTATATCAGAAAAAATTATATCAGAAATCAACAAAATCATGTTTTCTTCTTGGACTGTTTCACATAATATGGAAGCCGATGGCACCAAGTATTTTATTTCGCTGCCATCGGGCTAAGTATGGTGCTCCTACCTGTGACCAATTTTTCAAAAATACGACATTAGTCATCTTGTCCCGCTCGTCATGTTGCCCCTCGATAGGGGACTATATAGTCACAATTTAGCTTCAAGATAATAACAAAAATGTCTAAAAGATAACCTGTTTTCAGTCGTTCCCGCTAGAGCTCGCCTCTGATTCATCAGGACTTTTGATTTATTCATCACTAGGTACCTACAAATAGGCGTGCAAAGTTTCAAAACTTTTGGATTTTTTTAAGGTGAAGTCCATTTTTTTGCTTCTTTGACTGGACTAAAACCCAAAAAGGTTTCCTTAAGTTTTTGAAATTTGCACAACAAAATGTAGAAAAAAAATGTTACATAATCTAATTTCTTTGTAAGTATTAATGTATTTAGTTATCAGTGAAAAAATATGTTATTATCGAGATGTACTTTTCGTTTCATTTATGTATGGTTGTGCATTCATTATGTTAGTGCTGACATTATGTACGCAGAAAGTAAATTCCTTATTATTATTTCAAAACTCTTAGCCCTAAAGTGCCATCTCTATCAATGTTCCTGTCAAAAAATTTTCTTAATACTGTATAGATATAAAGGTTTTTAAAAGGTAATATATTCATTTTTTTTTTTTAAGAGGGCCGCTGTGTTTGGATTTGGGATAGTGCTACAAAACACGAACAAAATTCTTCTACAGTAAATAGTTGTGTTTTCCTTCTTAAAATAATGATTATATTGTTAGCAGTGTTTGGCCATTGTTGTTAAAACAATTAAACAATTTGCCGTCCGTTTTCTTACAGAAGTTAACACGCAGAAACTGCGGCGCTTGAAGAGTCACTTCGCCTCGGAGGAAGCTGCGCTGAAGATGTTGAAAACGAGCCACTAGTGCGCACACCCATGTCATCCAGCTTCGTGTTGAAACCAAGATTTGGCAGCTGCAGTAATAATTGTACCCGAGCTTAATATATACTCATATTGTTTCTCTTATATTATAGGAGTTTATTTTTTGTGTGATTTGTATTTATGTTTTTATAATAAACCACTTCAGTCGTGGAATCTTGTTGTACGCTTAAACGGGGACCAGATCGTGAAAACTGTTTATTTTTGTTTAGTTTTCACAATTAAAAATTAGGCAGACCTAGACTTAAATAATGCTGTCTTATTCCTAGCTCCTTTTACTTACATTCCATACAACAGCAAATAAGAAACACTTAAATAAACAAAGAATGGTATAAAATATTTGTGTTTGTGAATATGTGTACATTAATTTTAAAATATATAGATTACTAGCTGAGACGTACGGCGCTGCCCGTGGTGGTTGGTATTTTCAGTCTGTTTAACGTAATTGTATTATTTTTAAGTGTTCAGTCAGTGAGTGGTATTTGGCTTTTATATATCTTAAATAATTAGCCCAATAATTGGTGTTTTAGTTCATTGTAGGCCTAACCTAAAATTATATTCGGTTTTTGATCCAAATCAGTTGTTGATCAAAATCAGCTGTTATTTAAGCTTTTCATACGAACAGCTGTTTTTTGTGCCCCTGATAAATTCAAAAGAAATCTTTCTTCTTCTTCCTTAAGGTTTACCTTCCATAAGATTAACATTGATACTTTGAGGGCCACTGGGGCGTAGCCCTAATGTCCTAGGACTTCGGTAAATGGCCTAAAACCTTCCCAGGGTTAACCTGTGTTACTATGCAAAATTTCAAAGCAATCGGATGGACGGTTTGGTAACGCATAAAGGACAAACATACAAACAGACAAACGTACAAACAGACGGACATACATTGAATTTTATATATATAGAAGATGACAACAAAACATTTTTATCTGTTGCCAAATACAATTCAGGATAAATAGCTAGTTTTAGAGTCTGTGGCGACCTGAGATACATGAGTGAACCAGTGGCTAAAAATCTAGCGAATCACAGACCAGCTGATCGTGGAAACACTGAGTACCCAGGACAGAAACATACCGATTAATCAGTCTGTCTTATTAGCGAATTTCCATAGGAAAGATGAGCTATTGCAGTGACCTGTACGGTGAGTCCTAAGGTCGGGAGTGGTAAATGAGCACCGATCATCGTCCCCGGAACACGTTTTGGGGTGTCATTAAGTATATGTATATATGTGTTCGCACTCTAGCGGACGCATTTAAAGTCCGATTTGGTCCAAATTTGGTACCTACACACGTTGGTTGTCTACGTAGCTCGGACGAGGTTGTTGGCAAAACAAACTCCAACAACAGGAAGCACGTTTTTTGACGGGATGTAACTATTTTTTTAGATTTTTTGTACTAGAAGGGAATTTTTTTAGAGTTTTATTTAACAAAATAAATGTAGGATATTATTCTGCACACTTATTTCTTTTACACGACCTTATAGCTCGCTTGGTTCCCCCAAAATTGATCAAAACGTGAAATACCATAAATGCACCCGGTTCAAATCCACATGGGGGGTAAAATCTTCAGATCCGAGGCTTAAAGGCTAAGTTTGTACCCTGCGAGCGAAGCGAAACCGTCCATAAGCCGAGGCCTCAAGAACGAGGTGTAAACTCGCAAAGCGAGTTTTCCGGTGCAAGTGGAATGAAGCAGCACGTAAGCCGGGGCTGGAGGCTGAGTTACTAACGAATTCTACTAATATATTTCGTACACATAGGCAGCTATTCAGCGCCTTCGTGAGTAGAACGATTTCCCGAATTGTCGGTTGAGACCCTAAAAGATATAAACTTAATCGGATTTGCTATTGAAAAGGGTAAAATGTTTTCTTAATGTTAAAAATTTATTGAAAATTTGTTTCCTGGTATAGTAGCCTATAAGCTGAAAAATACAAAAATATAGAAAATAAAATGTTCAACTTTTATCATATTGAAAAAAATTAAAAACTGGGATTTCGATGATTTTGCCGAGGCATTTTTGAAGCGATATAACTATAAAAGTACTTAATGGATTTTGCTGGTTCTTAATTTTTCTGAAAGGCAATACAGCATACTACAAATTTAGGTAGAATTATGTCGATACGTCTAAAATCTTTTCTTTTTTTAACTTAACATTAAATAGTTTTTTATTTTTATTTGCAGTTCTACAAATTATTTTTTGATTTATGATGTATGAAAGTTACAGACATAAATGTACCTAATTATTGAGCTAAATATGTATATAGTAAGTGGTAAAAATTTAAATAATGTACTTCAAGTGGTACTTGAGAAATAGCTATCGAATTTAGTATCTAAAAACATGAAATTCTCACATTTCGGGAAATGGCGATTGAATGAAAATTAGTGTACTTCAATGTGGAATACAGTGAAAAAATGTGAAAAATGCCTTGGTAAATAAAGCTATTTATGCGTTTATACTTTACACTAGCTGACCCGTACGGCGTTGCCCGTGGTGGTTGGTATTTTCAGTCTTTTTAACGTAATTGTATTCTTTTTAAGTGTTCAGTCAGTGAGTGGTATTTGGCTTTTATATATATAGATCTCAAATAATAAAAGCACTATTGTCATAATAATAAAAGATCTGAAATTATGATTATAGTAAATTTAATCCCCCCAAACCCCTCCTAAAATTTCGAAATTTTTCAAACCCTTTTTTGGTGAGCACCTATGGCCCTAGAGGAAGCTACATACAAAATTGCATTCCAATCCGTTCGGTAGTTTTGAAGAAATTGTGATTTAATAACTTTGATACCCCCAAATCCCCCCTAAAATTTAGAATTTTTTGAGACCCTTTCTTAGCGAGCGCCTATGGCCCTAGAGGA
>JAGFPH010016460.1:4892-19288 GCA_018207615.1 Philaenus spumarius
GTTACCACATTTATCAACATTAATAATGAAAGCTAACCGACATTGTTGCCCTATGTATCAACATTAATCATGAAACCTAACAGGCATTGTTACCAGATTTATCAACATTATTAATCATGATAGCTAACTGACATTGTTGCCAGGTTTATAAACATTAATCATGAAAACTAACAATAGTTGTTGAATTATTTATCAAAGTTAATCACAAAAGCTAACTGACATGATTGCCAGAGTATCAACATTAGTCACTAAAACTAACCGGCATTGTTTACAGATCTATTAAAAACTATAATGGAAGTGTTACCAGACAACTAAACACTTTTGTCTTTGCCATTGTCTTCTACAGGAAACGATACAGCCCAAAACTATATATAGTTTCACGTGACGTTTAGCGTGACGATTTTTAGAATATTACACACACCTGAATCATTGCTGACTTCAAAGTAAAACTTACTTCTTACTTTATTACTAAATTTGTATAAATGAATTAACTAAATACATAAAGTATACTGATTTGACATGGAGTTTGTCTTAACCTAAAGGGGTCCACACACGATCATTGTATCACGTATGACTAGCGTTATCAGTTTGTCTAGTCGTTTCTAGCGTTCAAGGCGCATTCTCTTCCGCTTATTAGCGAATTTCCATAGGAAAAATGAGCTATTGCAGTGGCCCTTATGGTAAGACCCAAGGTCGGGAGTAGCAAATGAGCACTGATCATGGTCTCCAGAACACTTAAAAATCATATATATGTATATATGTGTTTGCAATCTAGCGGCCGCATTTCATATCCGATTTGGTTCAAATTTGGTTCACATGTTGGTTGTCTACCTCGCTCGGATGAGTTCGTTAGCTAAAAAAATCTAAGAATCGAAAGCACGTTTTTTGACCGGAAGTAACTTTTTTTGAGATTTTTCCTACGAGAATGAATTTATTTTTGAGTTTTTCTATATATATAAATGTATATACAAATATAAATGTAGGATGTTATTCTGCACATTTTGTTTTTTTACGCGACCTTATAACTCGCTTGGTTCCCCCAAAATCGATCAAAACGTAAAATACCATAGAAGTACCCGGTTCAATGCCATATGGTGGATTCTACCGTGGGGTTGGCGTGCGAAGCACGCAATACATGATACTACCAATACGGGGTTGGCGGGCAAAGCACGCAATGCTTTGTGTGTTGAAGGCACTCCCAACACGGGGGTTGGCGTGCGAAGCACGCAATGTTTTGTGTGTTGAAGATACTTCCAATATTCGGAATGGCGTGCGAAGCACGCAATGCATTGTGTATTGAAGATACTCCCAATACGGGGGTTGGCGTGCAAAGCACGCAATGCTTTGTGTATTGATGACACTCCCAATATGCGAAATGGCGTGCGAAGTACACAATGCATTGTGTATTGAATATACTCCCAATTTGCGGAATGGCGTGCGAACCATTTTGCAGCATTCAGCACCGTCGTGAATAGACCTATTTCCCAAATTGTTGGTCGAAACCCTAAAACATAGGCCTATAAACTTAATTTTGGAAATTTGCCCAACTCACGTCAGCGGTTCAGCTGCGTGGTCAAATTATTTTCTTCTTCAAGCAGCACGGTTGAATTGCACAACACACTGCTGCTATTTTTTTTTCACTAATTAATTGTCGAAAATATACACGCACAGTATACTGTGACTGTACTGCACAAAAAAACTGATGGAACTGAAAACAGAACTGAGGAGAAACCTGAAGTAGCCCACACACCACGCAGTTCGCACAGTCGTGTAGTTTTATTTGCACTGATTTGCAGTTAATACGCTATCCATTAAATTCGCCATTATTTTTACCAATGCTGTAACGATAAAGTGAAAGATTTTGAAAATATTTTATACTCCTGTTACATAATTAATTTAATAACGTGATTTAACCTATAATATTATTTCACCTTCTTAATCCTACTTATCAAAATAAAGGAAGGCAGAGCGGTGGTTGGCGTGCACAGTATAGTCCCGTGGTGTGCTGAATACATCAAGCGTTAGGATGAAATCTTGTAAGATTGATATTAAAGTCAGAAACTGTCAGACAGTGATTTTAATCTGTCATACTGTAACTGCAGCGTTGGGTAATACATCAACTCGAGCTGTGCCAGCCCCAGATTAGTCCAGAGTCTTACTACTTACGCTATACTGTAAGGCAACGCTGTAATTTTAACTTGAATACCTATACTAAAAGTTATGTTTTATTTTTAATCCTTAACTAATACAGTGGTTTTTTCGGTAGACTAATCGGGGGAAGTGCAAGATTAACCTGAGCGTCAAAGATTTCTTAATACACGTTCTATTCACAATAAGTTGAACAAATTAAATTGTTTCCGTATTGATTATTCCATTGTTACCTACGGCTAAACTAAATCTTACTTATTAGCGAATTTCCACATAACAGAAAAGATTAACTATTGCAGTGACTCTCTTATGGGTGGCGAGAGTAGTCAATGAGCATCGATCATGGTCCCCAGAACACGTTTTGGTGTGTCATTACAAACTTTATATATATATATATATATATATATATAGGCTATACGTAAATATGTTCGCACTTTAACTGCCGCACTTGCGTCATATTTGGTCCAAATTTGGCACACAAGTTATTTTTTAAGTTGCTCGGACGAGTTAGCAAAAAAAATCCAACAACCGGAAGTAAATTTTTTAGAAATTTTTGGAGTTTGTGTTTTTTTACATGACGTTTTAGCTCGTTTAGGCCCCCCAAAATCGTAAAATACCGTAAAAATACTCGGGTCAAATTTTTTTCAAAAGAACCACGAGGGGAATTTCCTGACGTCTGTGAGCGAAGCTAAGCAGTCCAAATCCCTATGCCACGTTGCCGAGGTTTAAGCTACGGCTAAACTTGTACGATCAGATCAGATCAGATCTAAGCCGAATTTTTCCGAAGGTATTCTTTCTCGGGGTGGCTAAATCTATACGATCAGATCAAAGCAGAGCGGAGCCGAATTTTTTCCATGCTCTGAGAGCATACCGGAACGGGTCGGCTCGGCTCCGCTCTGCCCGGATCTGATAGATATAGCGACCCCTCCCGATTAGAAGAACGTTCAGTCTCTTTCGTCAACAATCGGGACAATTCGTGATGAAAAAAGGTGATGAAATTCTCAAAATGACTGGAAAAATCAAGTAAATATTCTTAAAACATGGTAAATTTATATCAAAGGCAGTGGCATTTAAAAAAATAGTTAATTCTTTTAAACAAAATAATTTTTGTATAAAAAGTTTTTTACTACATTACAATTTTAAACTCAAATACAAAATAGCCTAGGTTAATACTAATAAAACACAAATGGACAAAGTGTACCCTGAACTTTCTAAATGTAGTGCAAAAGCTAACAAACCTACCCTAACTTATCTACCTATCAGTATGTATATTTTAAAAAAAAAAACATTTTAAGAAACTGGCTATGTGGAAAAGGTATCTTTATTTATAATTAAATGACTAAAATTTAAAACAGTCATAAACACTAAATAATAACAGTGATACAGTAAAATAATATGTATCAGACTTTGTAGGCCTATATATGTCATAGTTTTAATAAATTAGATATAACAAAGCATCAAACGAAGTAATATACTTTTATATGCAGATTACTTGAAGCTGTTAAAAATTTACCAAAGGACTCGGTTGTTACAAGCTACAAAACAATATTGTCTCTTTGATGTTGGAGTAGAACCTAAAACTTCATATTTCTCAGTCTTTATAAATGTCATCCGTAAGAAACAGTAATAATTTTAACCATGGTTTTTATTATAAAATTGGCAATACTTAATTGACATACGTAATACTGGACTAATCACAACAGACGCATATTTCGTTTTTAATTACGTTGCTTCAACTGACAAAAACAACTACAATTTGTGTATTGTAATACTTTTCGAAATTATTAGCCTATGCAAAGTTTAAGTTTAACAATATTTGTTTTTCTATTTACTTGTCGCTTTTAATTGATAGGATGTGTCCCTATTTTTCTTTATTTTCTTTCCTCATCCAACACAATCATCAAAAAATCTTCGTCGATGTCCGATCTATATGATTTTGCAATTTACGGTAGTTGTTACAGTAACAGCAAATTCAGACTAACTGATGGAGAGGTGGAATGCGCGCGCATCCTTCCGACACATGTCGGAACGGTGCGGTTCTGATTAGCCACTACATCGGAATTCCGCGACGGACCGGGTCGGCTCTGCTCTGCTCTGATCTGATCGTACAAGTATAGCAGTAGCTTTAAAAATTCGCAAACCTAGTTTTCCCACTGCAAAAAGAACGAAGAAACGCGTGTGCCGGTGCTGAAGGCATATTTTCGTGCTGTTTGTTTTAAATGAAAAATAATGTTGTCATATTATAAAAATTATAAAAAGTCATTTTTATTTCATTGTTACATTTATAAAGGCACTTTTGGTGTTTTTTGTTTCTCTTTTTTTTAGGTTACAACCCTATTTATACCTATTTCTGGAGATGTTTCTGACCAATCGTGCTGTTTTTTTTTTTTTTATGAAAAATAATGTTACACAAAATTATGAAAAGACTTTTTTATTTCATTATTACATTTATAAAGGCACTTTTGGTGTTTTTTGTTTCTCCTTTTTTTAGGTTACAACCCTATTTATACCTATTTCTGGAGATGTTTCTGACCAATATCGTGCTTTTTTTATGAAAAATAATGTTACACAAAATTATGAAAAGACTTTTTTATTTCATTGTTACATTTATAAAGGCACTTTTGGTGTTTTTGTGTCTCTTTTTTTTAGGTTACAACCCTATTTATACCTATTTCTGGAGATGTTTCTGACCAATCGTGCTGTTTTTTTTTTTTTTTTTTTATGAAAAATAATGTTACACAAAATTATGAAAAGACTTTTTTATTTAATTGTTACATTTATTATCGTTACACTTAATTGATTTTGTATTTTGAGTTTCAAACCTATTGATTAACTATTTCTGGAGATAAACTTGGCCGATTTTCGTGTGGTTTGTTTCAAATGAAAAATAATGTTATCATTGTTATAACAAATTATGAAAACCCATTATTATTTTATTGTTATACTTATAAGGGAACATTCTGTTTTTTTTTTTTTTAGCTTACAATCTTATTGGTACTTTTCTATCTGGCCAATTTGCGTGCGGATTGTTTTAATGCTGTCTTTATTATCAACAAATTATGAAATGTAATTTTTACTGCATAGGTATCTAAGGTTTCGGCCACGCTAGGCGACCTGGTCGCTGCGACAAAGAAAAAAAGTGGAATGCATTGAATGATAGATATACGGCCACGCTAGGCGACCCGCGACCAGCGACAGCAAACAAAACGCGTCCGGGAGCGTATTCTGGTCGCGGCGACAAATACGTTCCACATGTTATCTAATGGCGTCAGGTCGCTCCTCCTGATACAAGTGCGCTTGATGCAAGTTCAATGTTTTCAGTAATGCTGTAAGTAACTTGTTTGTCTTTTTGAAATAACCATGCCCTTTGAAACTGATATTTTTTTAAATTAAATTAGTTTACGTAGACCTCTTTGGTATATAACTTTTAAAATTATCTTCAGTTTTAGTCCTAGGTCAATGTTAAATTAGTGAGAAAGTAGGCTACGTTTTTAATTGTGTAACTGTTTATTTAAACAATCAAAATAGCAATAAATAAATAAATTAAAAGGTTGTTTAGTGAATTGTTGTAGCTCTTGAAAATACCTTTCATGTAAAATTTAGCTGGTTGTTGTAGCTCAAAAACATTTTGTGAAAATGCTGAAAAACTTAGCGTTAAATTATTATAAGTTTTTAAGCGGTATTTATGTATATTTTCTTAATCATTTTTTTTTTTAATTTCCATAGCGTCATGCCTTGATGCTCAAGCACTATCGGTAGTTTATCTCATTTTAAACATTACAAATTTGAAGTTGTTAAATTGAATTTTTTTATTTTTTCAGAAAACTCCTTGCTTTTTTATAGTTTTACAAATTTCTACAAAACGTATAAATAAGTGGAAAATGAATGTATGACAGAAGTTCGAGAAACGATGATATGCTCTTTCGAAAATAAGAAAAAAAACTTTTCTCCATCTTCCCTGAGCAATGTCATTATAGTGTGAAACTGACCTTGATTCAAACGCACACTATTCAGCGGATGGACTCCAAATATACCATTTTTCTTCTTTTTTAAGTAAGACCGTACGGCAATCACTAGCAATAACTACTACTTATAACTAGTAGTTCTGTGAACAGTAGACCTCGCTCGTTGAAATAACAAATGTGGTTTTGAGCTTAGGGTAAAAATAGTGTGCCAGTAAGTAAGTAACCTAAAATCACTCACAGTCACGCGGCCACACTGACGTAGCACAGGAAAGAGCAAGAAGCAAGGAAGCAGGTAGCGCGCTCTCAAGGTCTCTAGAAAGGACCTATCTAGAGACCTTGGCGCGCTCTCTCTCTCCCTCTCCATAAAATTATAAGGTTTTATGAAGATATCTACAGAATAAACGTATAAAAACATGGTTAAAATAAAAAAACTTGGATGATTTTTAACAAATTTGAAGTTTGCGGCCATTTTGTGAGCTTACCGTTAGAGATACGGAAAAATCAAGACAACAGTTCTGTGGAACAACAAATTTGCTACCCACTAAATGTTGTTAGTTTTTCAATTCGACTTACGGTTAAGCCACGAACTGACTTTGGAAAAAAGCTTACACTGAGAGAAATTGTGCAGCCGCCATTTTTATTTTATTTAAGGGGTTAAACATACAAAATGGGAAAACCATATATATACATGGCTCGCCCTAAGGAATAAGTTGTTTTTTTGTGTGTTTAACGTCCTGCTGTTTTGCACTTAAGGCTAATGAAGACGGGACCTACAGTTTTACGTGGAATCTGAACCACAGCCAATGATGTCTATTAAGAAACCATTTAGAAAATTATTCGGGGTCAATGGAAATTGAACCCGGAACTTTTCCATTGATGGTTGCCATGACGATTGTTAAAGCTTTGACGCCTTAACAACCACGGTCATCGTGGCCGGCCTAGGAATAAGGAACATTCATGCAAAAATCATGACAATCGGTCAAGGCGTTTGTACAAAATGTCTGTCTGTATGTAGGCCTATGTCTGTATGTATACAAAACTATTGGATCGATTTCAAACAAATTTGCACCAGACAAGTCAAGTAGGCCTGTATAGATGCACGAAAAACAACCCCCTTTTTGGAAAAAAAACCCAAAAAATCAGTTATTATGTTTTTATAAAAAAACGGCTCTAACGATTTTGATAAAATTGTGCTTATTTGTAGCCTTAAATGTACCCTACCATATGCAATAAACCGCATCATTCTAAAAATTCTCGTTTAGCTAATAATAATAATAATAACTTATTGTGAGTGTTTTATGGCCATAAAGGGGATTGTTTTTCAAAATGTTTCAAAACCTTTTTTCGTGCATCTATACAGGCCTAATTGACGTGTGTGGTGCAAATTTTTTCGAAATCGATCGTATAGTTTTCTCTCTAGATAATAATAATAATATTTATTAGTTAATCTCCTACTTTAATAAATCACCTCTCCTACCCCACCCTACAAGTCACAGTGAATCTGTTTAATAATTTAAATATGTTTGTGAGAAAGTATGTGCCAGTTCCTGGTACCGTTTATTTTATTTTATAATTCCTCCTCACTCAACTTTACAACTGTAATACCGCTGCTGTCGCTTAGTGTAGCACCTACCCGCGGCCAGGTAGCCTAAGAGCACTGTTGAAGTTTTTATTTTGTTAAGGTTACAACCCAATTAATATCTGTTTCTGGAGATCTACTAGGCCTATTATCTTACAGTTTGTTTAAACATTTCTTTAATGTTGTAATTACTATCAAACACTAATAAAATGTCATTTTTATTTCTTTGTTATATTTATAAGGTCACGTTTTGGGTTTTTTTGGTTTTAGGTTGCAGTTCTATTGATCTTTATTTCAGGATGTATATCTTTCCGATTGCCGTGCAGTATTATTATGAAACTAGTAAGCCCCGTGGAAAATCACAGGTGGATTAATTTGATACACATCAGAAATAAATCTTTTAAAGAAAAAAGTATTTAAGAACAACAGACTTTATCTAGGCCTATCTAACTATGCTGACGGGGATTTTTTAACTCGGTAAATGTGTGCAATTATAAGGATTATAAAACTGTAGGCCTATTTATTAAAATTTTGTATTTATGGACGTTATTATATATTTAAAGAAAGATACAAATATTATCTTTTACTGCTTTTTATTTCATAGTGTTACGGCTAGGCAAAGAGAGAGACAGAGAGAGAAAAGGTTTGGAAACCTGCCAACAAAGACACCCCGCGATTGTTCGAGAACACTCTGGAAGAGGAGAAAGGGGGGAGTGAGTGAGAAAGTGAATAGGACGGTCGGCAGAGTATCAACAAAGAGACTAACCCCCCCTTTTCTAGAAAAGTCTGTAACAGAGAGAAAAGAAGGGCGTGGAATATTCTGGAACATGTGTGCCTGCGTATAAAAAGGTGTAAAAGTGTGAAGACGGCAGTCTTTGTCTTTGAAGAGTCTAGTGCGTGAATGAATTGAACAGTGACAGTAACAAGTGCGAGTTATTTTTTATAACGGTGTTAATGTGTTTTTTTTAGTTGTTCAAATTTATTCCAGGATTACTAGTGCTCATTATACGGGGATAAATAGTGATAATTGATTAATTAGTGCAAATTAGTTTTTGTGTAAATATTTGTTAAGTTGACTTTGTGTAAATATATTTCTGTTAATTAAATACAATCGCCAGTGTGTATTTATTAATTTACGAACCCGTAACATTGGTGTCAGGTGTGGGGTTTTTCGGCGATTGTTTTAATACGGGACTTCTAGTGACTAGTACTTTGGACTGTGTGACATTGTGTGTGCTATAAAGTATTTGTGGATTATTAAAAATAAATAAATAATAATAAATCAAATAAAATGGCTGGGAAAGGAGTGAAATTGATTCACCTGAAGGTTGCTGATTTGCGGCGCGAATTGGAAGAACGCGAGGAAGACACTTCGGGTACGAAGACTGTACTACAAGAAAGGCTTCGACAAGCTCTGGCTAAGGAAGGGACGAATGCGGACACCTTTTTATTTGAGACGGACAGCAGTAAGTTAGAGGATTCAATAAGCAGTAAGTTAGAAGAAAACAAATTAGCTATGGAATCTAAGCTGGAGGAAAATAATAAGATGATAGAATCTAAGTTAGATAAAATAGAGGAAAATAATAAGAAAATAGAATCTAAGTTAGAAGCGAACAAAGCCATGTTAGAAACTAAAATTTTAGATGTGGACCAGAAAATTGCAGACTTAGAGAACAGGATGATCGAGCGATTCAAACAAATTGAATGTGAGACTGTACCGTCGGGTGTACGTGAAGATGGCCCTCAGTTATTAAGCCAGGAGAAGAAGAGTATCGAACAACAAGGGCCTATTGTGGTGTCATCGCATCATGGTGGGTTACCTCCATTTGACGGTAAGATGCCATGGGAAGACTACTTCGTACTTTTCGAGACGGCAGCCATGATCCACGGGTGGACGCCATCGGTGAAGGCAGCCATGCTGGGCTTATCATTGCGAGGAGACGCATTGGCCGTACTACAGACCGTACCTGTAAGTGAAAGACAGAATTTTGATGAGCTAGTAAGGCGTATGGAAATGCGTTTTGGCCACAGACATATGGAGCAACTATATCGCTCACAACTGAAAAATCGGATACAGAGACCAAACGAAACTCTCCAAGAGTTTGAAACCGACATAGCTCGTCTCGTGAGGCACGCCTACCCGTCCGTCGATAACGAAGTTCATGAGAGTCTAGCTGTGGAGAAGTTTTTGGATGGACTCCGGGAGCCGGAAACGCAGCAGGCTATAAAATTAGCTCGACCCAAGACCCTCAGCGACGCACTAACACAAGCGTCAGAATTCGAGGCGGTAAAGCAGTCGGTAAGAGGACCAGCTAGAGTTCGAGCTGCGGAGGTTGAACAACCTGAAACGCCCAGCTTGGAAGAAATAGTGATTAAAGTATTGGAGAAGCTGCAAGCAAGAAAGAAGGAGATACGGTGCTGGGCCTGCGGAGAAATTGGACATCCACGCAGTAGATGCCGTAAGAAGTCAGCTTGGAAGAAGGAGTCGGAAAAACTAAAAGGGGTTGATGAGGAGGGGCCGTTTTCAACCCGTGGGAAAAGAGCCCCATCTCAGAGAGCAGAAGTGGCGTCGATGGCCGGAGGGATGAATAGTTTGTACATCGACAGCTTGGTAAATGGGAGGTCGGCGCGACTGCTTCTGGATACTGGTGCGACCATGACAGTGTTAAACCCGAGCATAGTGCCGAAGAAATCGATTAAGCCAATAAATTGGACTTTGAAGACGGCCACTGGGGATGTAGCACAAGTCTACGGGGAGACAATGGCTACCTTCCTTATCGGCCAAAGTAGTTTTAGGCATCGAGCACTAGTTGCTGAGGTAAACGAAGATGTAATATTAGGAATGGACTTTTTAACCACTTTTAGTTTAAGATTAGATTTAGGGAAGAAAGTAGTGATAATCGGAGAAGAAGAAATAATACTCCACCCGAAGAATGATCATCCAACCCGGGTACGGTTACTTTCGGCCGCTACTCTACCGCCAAGAAGTCAGACTATTCTACGTGCCGCAACTGATAAGCGAGTGATCGAAGGACAAAGTGCGTTCTTGGAACCTGTTATTCGTGGCGAAGAGCTCGGACACGGGGTTCTCGTAGCGAGGACGTTATTCCTGACTGGTGAAGAGGTTCCAGTACTTTTGATGAATGTTAATGATCACGAAGTGAAATTGAAAGAGGGGAGTACGCTAGGATATTGCTTGACGGCCTCTTCGGTGGTGCGGACAATACATCAGGGAAAGCTTAATTTTGGACGGCTACCCGCGAAGTTGGAAGAATTCCTGGAGGAGACGTGCGAAGGACTGTCAGCAGAAGAGACGAAGAAAGTCAGGGAACTTATCACCAATTACCAGGACATCTTCGAAATTGGCGAGAGTTCTAAAGGAAGGACTAACATTGTTCAGCACGCCATCGACACTGGAGACGTGAAACCTATAAGACAGAATCCGCGGAGGCTACCGTGGGCCAAACGGGAAGAGGCCCGAAAAATTATTAAGGACATGGAAAAAGACGGGGTTATTGAACCTTCAAACAGCCCATGGAGTTCTCCGGTGGTACTGGTGAAGAAGAAAGATGGGTCATCTCGATTTTGTGTTGACTACCGGATGCTGAACAACGTTACCAAGAAAGACAGCTACCCCTTGCCCCGGATTGACGACACCTTGGACAGCCTGGAAGGTTGTAAATTGTTCTCTACACTGGACCTTAAGAGTGGTTACTGGCAAGTTGGGTTGAAACCTGAGGATAAGGAGAAGACCGCCTTTTCAATAGGGGAAGGATTATGGCACTTCACGGTTATGCCATTTGGCCTGTGCAACGCTCCGGCGACGTTCGAGAGACTGATGGAGAATGTACTGAGAGGGCTATCCTGGGAGACGTGTCTAGTCTACTTAGACGATATCATCGTGCTGGGAAAGACCTTCCCTCACCACCTGAAAAATTTAGAACAGGTGTTTCAAAGATTGCGTCAGGCAAACCTACGACTCAATCCGAAGAAATGTCATCTATTAAGAAGGCAAGTCAATTATCTGGGGCACGTGGTTTCTGATGCGGGGGTCACTCCTGATCCGGACAAGATCGTTGCCATCAAGAATTGGCCAACACCTCGCGACAAACATGAGGTAAGAAGTTTTCTTGGACTCTGCACCTATTATCGGCGGTTCGTAAAGGGATTCGCGCACATCGCTAAACCACTCACGAAGTTAACCGAAGACAAAAGCAGTCTCGTGTGGAGTGAAAACTGTGAGAACGCCTTCCGGGAATTAAAGAGGGTTTTAAGTACTGCCCCTGTTCTGGTTTATCCAAGATATGAGGGAAGGTTCATATTGGACACCGACGCGCGTAACACAGCGATTGGCGCAGTGCTTTCTCAGGAACAAGACGGGGAAGAGAAAGTCATCAGTTACTTCAGCAAGGTCCTGTCGAAGCCGGAACGAAATTACTGCGTTACTCGAAGAGAGCTACTGGCAGTGGTGAAGGCAGTACAAAATTACCATAAGTATCTGTATGGCCGGCGGTTCCTCCTGTGGACAGACCATGCCTCATTAACGTGGCTTCTTAGATTCAAATCTCCCGAAGGACAGGTGGCCCGCTGGATAGAACGACTGCAGGAGTATGATTTCGAGTCCATTCATCGAGCAGGGAATAGCCACAGGAATGCCGATGCCCTCTCCAGGAGACCCTGCGACCAGGACTGTAAACATTGCTCGCGGAAGGACGACAATGATGCAGCTGTAAATAGAACTACTGTGATCGCCGACCAGTGGGGGAGCGCTGAGCTGCGGAAGGACCAGGAAGAGGATCCAGACTTGTGCCATCTGTTATCTTGGAAGCGTTCTGAGGCCGGTAGACCATCCTGGCAAGAGGTGGCACCCTTGTCGCCAACCGTCAAATCATACTGGGCTCAGTGGGACTCAATTGAGCTCAAGGATGGAGTCCTACAGCGTGCAATTGAGAATGCGGCAGGCGATCAGAAGAGGTACCAGGTCATCGTTCCACGGAAGCGTGTTCCCGAAGTGCTGCGACAACTTCACGACGGAGTATCTGGTGGACATCTCGGTTTACACAAGACCGTAGAGAAAGTTCGAGAACGTTTCTACTGGGTGCACCTCAAGGAGGACGTCGGAAGATGGTGCAGAAATTGTGCCACCTGCGCATCCGTTAATGGCCCTCTTCGACGAAAGCGAGCACCCATGAAGACCTACAACGTGGGAGCTCCGTTTGAGCGTGTAGCTGTGGATATAGCTGGACCCTTTCCGACGACCGACGACGGCAACAAATACATTCTGGTGTTAATGGACTACTTCAGTAAATGGGTGGAAGCGTATGCACTACCAAATCAGGAAGCAGTCACTGTAGCCGACGTGTTGGTAAAGCAGTTTGTCAGTCGTTTTGGAGTACCGATGGAATTACACTCCGATCAAGGAAGGAATTTCGAGTCTGCTGTGTTTTCCAGAATGTGTGAAGTATTGGGGACTCGAAAAACTAGAACGACTGCCCTACATCCTCAGTCGGATGGCATGGTAGAACGGATGAATCGGACCATGGGAAGGTACCTAAGCAAGGTCGTCACGGACCATCAGCGAGATTGGGACCAGTACCTACATCTCTTCTTAATGGCGTATCGTAGCTCCGTCCATGAAACAACAAAACAGACACCTGCTAGCATCATCTTTGGCAGAGAGCTACGATTACCCTGCGACCTACAGTTTGGCAGGAAGGCCGGAGAAGATCTGAGTGGAGATGACTACGTCAGCCAGCTACGAAGACGGATGGACGAAATCCACGAGAAAGTACGTCGTAATATTGAAGAGGCAAGCGAGAAGATGAAGGAGAGGTATGACATCAAGGCGGAGAAAGGCGGATACCATCAAGGGGACCTGGTTTGGCTTTTCAATCCCCGGAGGATTCGAGGATACTCTCCAAAATTACAATCATCTTGGGAAGGACCCTATGAGGTGGTGACCAGGATCAACGACGTTGTCTACAGAATCCGGAAGCTACCAAGAGGAAAGCCCAAGATTGTTCATTTCAACCGTCTTGCACCCTTCAAAGGAGACAACGGACCAGACGAGGCCCAGAACGCTCGAGCCAGTAAATTGGTCACTAAAGGGTTTGACGAATTCATGGCCGGCGCGGAGTCATCACGGAGCACGAAGCTGACCATAATGAAAAATACAGACTTGTTCACACTGCCGAAGGACTATGCCATAGCCAACTGTGTCACAAAGGATTTGGGTGCTTCCCGCGGAATTGCTACAGTATTCCGCAAGAAATATGGTGGAATGGTAGAATTGGAGAGACAGAAGCCGACCGTTGGAAAGTCACTTCATCTCCAAAGAAATGGTCAGCATTTATTTTACCTAGTGACCAAAGAACAACCACATGAGAGAGCAACGTACCAGGCATTGTGGGCATCATTGGTTCATCTTCGAGATGCTCTATATCAAAGGAACATCAGGAAGCTGGGTATTCCAAAATTGGGCTGTGGTTACGATGGGCTGGAGTGGTCGACTGTGAATAGGATGCTGGAGGAGATATTCGTCGGAATGGATATAACCATTGTGGTTTGCGTCTTCAATCCCTGGAAGACTGACGGAAGACCTTACCCTCAGCATAAGTCTGAAGAATCTGTTCTGGGGCAGAACAGTCTTGACGAAGGGGTAGTGTTACGGCTAGGCAAAGAGAGAGACAGAGAGAGAAAAGGTT
>JAGFPH010016461.1:0-11510 GCA_018207615.1 Philaenus spumarius
AAAGTATGTGCCAGTTCCTGGTACCGTTTATTTGTATATTTCTCAATTATGATGGGCAAACAGCTGCTCAACTTCAGAGAGATATAAAATACATTCCACAGCCAATATAATCTGTCACTGGTTTAACAACATTGAAGTCTCAATAGACCGAAAACCACAGACTCTACACTTGTTTAGAACATAGAAATCATATTTATTAAAACGTTTGTCGGAATGAGTCCGACAGTGGAGCGTAACGGCAAATTAGCGATGTCGGACTGAGTTCGCATATGAAGTGCAAAAGGTTAAATTTAAAAATTTTTAATACCGGTTATTTGAGGAAAAACATTTTGAATTTAACGTACAGCTGAATACAGTATAGGTACAGTAGAACCTCATTAATCCCGGACTAATTGGATCTCTAAGTCGTCGGGATTAAATGAAATAACCTTAATATGGACAAAGGTACATAATGAAACACCCTTTATAGAAAACGAACATGTATTTTGAGTTTAGTTGTATGTACAGACAATAAGTTAATTCATAAAACATGTAGAAAAATGTATTACATTGTGAATATGAAAGGTCCATTCTGTGGACTACTAGTTTAGAATGGCTTATTCCAAATTTAGCTGAATGTAATCTTTATAACCTGCAGTCAACTGGCTGTCCAGATTAAGCAAAGTCCGTCATAATGAGGTCCGAATTAATGCGGTTTTACTGTAATTGGAAAAAATTAGTGTTATTTAAAAACTAAATGAGATCCCATTAAAGAACAGACTAATCAACAATCAAAAAATTATTTCATAGCTTTCCTTTTTATAGCCACCGAGTTATACAGCTTTGAAAAATTGCTTACATTGAGTAGCATTTTTACTGATGTCCATAACTCTTAGAGTAATTAATGAATATTTAAACGAAAATAATAGTATGCATTATTCTACTCACCTTTCTGTTTCTTTCTATGTAATCAAACCTATGAAAATCCAAATCCTTATTTTTTTGCTTTAAAATGTTGCAAGTGGTACAATTTTCTAAATTGCAAAAAGATCCCGTTTTTTTGCTCATTATCTCTGAATCTATGGGAGATATCTTCCTTGTTATTTAAGAAAAAGATAAATGAAAATATGGACTTTTAGTCTTTAATGTGAGAAACATAATATATAATTTTATTTTATAAATTTTCAACTAGGCTATAGCTTTTTGAAAAAAGGCTTGCAATCCAAACCTAGAAATGCTCAAAACATAATTTTCTAAACAGTGAAAGATGAATGAAATTTTTTTCAGTGAATATTCTCTTTTCAACTCTACAACTATTGATCTACATATATGTTTTAAATTTTAATATGCCTACCTATAATGAATATTTTACCTTAAAACGGTTATTTAAGAAAAACCATTTTGAATTTGACATAAAGCTGAACAATTTGAAAAATATTAGTGTTTTAGCTTTAAGGGTTAAAACTGTGGCTGGAGGAAAAATGTTGCGTGTCTTATGGAAAGAAAGTACCTTAGTTGCCCTCAAGAAATCATTTCCTTTTTGCGACAAAGAGATACTTTTGATTCCATTTCAGCTCACGGATTATTTATTTAATCAAAAGTTTAGGATCGTCAAATAATTTAAATTAAGATATAATCTTACCTTATGTCTCTATCGCGATTTCGGTCATTCAACCATCCTCAGGAGAGCTAAAAAAAACACAACACTACATAACATAAGTCTCACTCCATAAGGAGATCGTTAAACGAATAATATATGGCTGAGATTACGTAAGTTTGAGGACGTGCATGCCAAGTCGTTCGGCCGATACTGAGCCATAATTGTGTTCCTACATCTTATCTCTGTTTGGTCTCTCAATTAATTTGTCGTGTAACATATTAGAATGGAATGATAAAACTGGTCGTTTAGTAGATAATATATTTCAAATTCTTCTAATGCGTTCATGTATTGTCCTTTATTGTATATATGCATTATTTCCATGTGAGAACTATAGTCCTTTAAATAGAAATAGATACTTTCCTCCCTTAAGACAAACTATTTTTAACTATAGAAAAGTATATACTTTACTGAGCCACTTTGAAATTTTCAGTATTCCCCCTGGTTTTTATAAACAGATGACAGAAATGTAGTGATAATTTTCTAATTATATGCATAATTTCATAAAGAATAAAGCTGAGTTCATAGTTTTTCACTATAATTTTTTTAATTCTTTAGAGTTTTCATGAAATCCAAAACATATTAAATAATCCCTATCAAAAATAACTAAATGCAATAGAAATGTCCATCAAAAGATCCTGAATTCAGAAAAGAATATTGCCTATAATATTATTTCATTAATCTTTAACCATTTATGAAAGATGTTAAAATCCTGTTTGAAGCATTTTCAATTTGGCTTACAAGTCTTTTTCCAATCTGCATAGCTCAATAACTTATGTAATAATATCATTAATAAAATTAGGACTTACAGAAACATTTCTATATTTTAATCAGTCACTTTCATTTTTTAAATATCTTAGTTTTCAAAAAATTTACTATAGATGTTCATGTTTGTATTTGACTGATGAAGTGGGATGATAGGGTTATAATACATAAAGCAGTTCTTTATAAAAAACCATAATATTTATTATACAATTAAAATGAAATAATGTACATTTTACAAACTAAAAACTACTAAAACGAAACAAATGCTACAGATTAACAAAGTTCTTACAATATGATTAACACAATTTTGTTAAAAAAATGTTTAGCATAAACTTTTTAATAGAAAATTAAACTTAAATGTATCTTGCATGTTGTGCTTTGAGATATTAATTTTTAGAGAAGTATGGTTGAGAGAGGAACCAGCATGGTTCGATCATGAAAGAGCTAATTAGAGCAGTGATGCATTGCAAGACTCCTAAGTACATGATATTACCTGCAGTTCGAGTTCAAATGGTGGTAGGTAGAACTACGGATGGGTTAACTGATTACCAAGGTGAAAATTACTGCTGGTAACCTAATTGCTAAGAAATCAATAAATTTGCAACCGTACAAATTGGGCAATAAAACATGTCTCTACTGTATGTGTCCAGGCCAAACAAGCACCTAGCAAACGAAAGTCTTTAAACATGTTTTCCTTCATTAGACTTAAAATACCAAACATTTCAAATAACTGTAGATTTTTGGTAGACACAAAAAAATATTTCTCAAACATGTTATCGTAAAAAATAGGTAATTTTACAATCTCATACCTTATTTGATTTCATGCTTCAAAATTTTAAAAAATTTCTTGAATTAAAAAAGAAATCGTAATACAATGCTACTACAAGTGATTTATCTAATAATATTTACATTTGTAGTTTGTTCACATATGTACAAATTATCCTCTGCTTTCTCTGAAAACTTCCCAACATGTTTGTTTATCCACAAATTATTGACAGCAATCTGAAAAATAACAATTGTCAGTCAGTGGAGGCTTACTAGCAAGGGCTATACAGCCTTATAAAAAAAATATATTTTACTTTATGGGTTTATTAAAAACTGATAGCTTCGATTTGAAGCAGGAATATAATTAAACAAAAATTGTAATTTGATACATTACAATCAGTACGTAATAATCAGCAACATATTACATGGTTCCTACAGAATATTGCTAATCCATTTTTCATAACTTTCCTGACCATTTTGAAATTATTGTATTACATCATTTGCATTACATTTTAGTAACATAAAATCCATTGCAAACATTTCCACCTTCTCTACTACTTCATACATCACCATCCATGGCAGGCAAAGAAAGCAGGTGAATTTTCTTATATTACCCCAGTACAATAGATTCAACTTAAAATTAGCATCGTTTGCTAAGACAAGTGCTACATGTAAGTTAATTTGGTATCTTCCGTTTTTAGTATTGATTGGCCTAACATGAAAAATGTCATCACAATATAGTGCTAAATATTGAGAGGAAGCAGTAAAGGTTCATTGTAGGAAAAACACCACAATTCCAGGAGTTTACTCGTAGTTTTTCCAGTATCGGAACGCTGCCGGAACTGAACAAAAATAAACTCCGCCGGAAAATCTGTGAAATTTTCACTTCTAAAACTCCTATTAAGGGTGCAGATAATATACTTTCTTTAATAAGAAAAGTAACTATGTACATGTGAATATTTTTGTACTTGTATTTAACACATAGCAAATTTTAGAGACACATACTATTTCAAGCAAAACTTGGCAAAATGTCTCATATTTATCCAATAGAATTTATCAGAAATTTAAATCCTTGGTAAAAGACTGTGTAAACCTAAATAATGTTCATGTATTATAGCAAGGAATGACTTTTCTTTTATTATAACAAGAACAATTATTGCAAGCAAGTTTATCACAAGAACATAAGACACAAATACAGACGCTAAATTGCCGTGTGGCCGGTGTTCATCTTCAAATATTTTCCTCTTTCGGGGGCGCCTTTCGACCTTGTATTTGTGGCGGCGTTTATCAGTGTACACCATTGTTTGTTTGTATTCTGTGTTGGCACTATCATTGGGATATTTATTTTTTAATTAATTAATCGTGAAATAAAATGAGTTATTCGATAAGTATTAATCACTAAATGTAGTCCAAATTATATCATCATTGGTCTTATTTTGATTACAATAATCTCATCAATATATGTTGTAAACTTTTTCATGGCGAAAAAGTTAATAATACAAAAGTTAAAGCATCGCTGGTTTTTAAACTTTTCGGCTGTCTCGACTCTGAATCAACGGTCTCTTAGGCGGGTTTCACACCAAAGCCAGGCCGGGCGAAAATCGCTTGATCACTGATTACGCAGTATTTCAATGGGAGCTTTCAAATAGGACGCCGGGCTCGACCGAACAATTTTGAGCAGTCCTGCCTTCCGCTACTTCAAACGGTTTCTGCCAGTATTTTTCAGTCTAGCTCGGTGTCCATGCCAGTGTCACTATGTTGCAATTGCGACTGCTAGAAAGGTTAGAAAGGCTTAGAAAACCTATTGAGCGAGACTCGGCTTCAGTGGGAACGCATCACAGATTTTGCTCGGCTTGAAATCGCTTGGCCCGGCCCGTCTCGGCTTGGATTTGGTGTGAAAAGGCCTAATTTTAGCCGTTAGCAGCGTTCACCGAACATCAAAGGTGTGCCGCAAAGCTTGCATAAAGGTGTCTGGTGCTCCCATTTCGATTCCGAGCTGAGGGACAATGTGGGATACTTTGAGGTTTTACGATTGGCGGACGTTCAATTCTGAACCGAGTGTTGAATGAGTGTGATTGAGGGAAGGGATGGTCCAGTGCAATGTTAAGACAAAACATGTACAAATTTAATAAAAAGCAGTACCAGAACGGCGTTCCGGTACCAGTTAACCCCTGCACAATTCCTATAATCAACAACCTTACTCAATCCTAAAATTTGAGTTTAAAATTTTTCCAAAACAAACTAGGCTCACGTGAATATAAAATAACGATATCTCTCTATTATATAAAAAAGTTTTTCTACTTCTTCTTCTCATAATTAATTATAAAGTAATAAGAATAGCTACTATCTAGAGAAACCACTGCCAAGGAAACGGGCTTGGAAAAATTAGCGGGGAAAGAAGACCCTGTTGAGTCAGTAAGAAGAAAAATAAATCTCTATTATATAAAAAAGTTTTCTACTTCTTCTTCTTCTCATAATTATAAAGTAATAAGAACAGGGTGTCCAGCAGTTGAGCTTCAGAAAATTCCCGTACAATTCCCGGTTTTTCCCGTACAAACCACGGAAAATAACCGCATTTGTCACAGTTTTAATTAAACCTCTACTAATATACGGACCACCGTTCGGCATAAATACAACATAATTATAATACCTAAACATAGGCCTACTAAAGACTTGTAAAAACATTAGGGATTTTAAAAGTTGTGTTCCAAATGTGAAAGCAAAATAACAACAAATTATTTGTTTTTCGTGGCAATTAGCGTCAGTTTTAAGCGCATTTGGCGGGCTTCGACATTCGCGGTTTTGATTATTCGTGGTCGCTAAAAAAGTATACGTACTGTAATTATTATTGTACGAATTTAAGAACATTGTATATATAAATACCACGTCGGCAAAACTATCGCAAATACAACAAAACATAAAAGATTTCCCTACAACACACCTCTGCGTGAATACAAGTGGACTTGTGCAAATGAAGGCCAATGTCATACTGTACTGTGTACAGTGAAGTTCTAAAAATAGATAAACCCAGACATTGACAGAGCAAGCAGGGGTGGGTACCTTTATGAGAGTACTGACCTTGAGGGGAGAGTGAGATGACAAACAACGCATCAATTACAACTGTAGCCTACAATCGAAACAACTCGGCTTAAAATACTAAAAATGTCAAGGACTGTCTTTTACCGTGTAAAACAGGACCGCATATAACAAGAACTGCCTGTATCTTATGTAAATTAATTATAGGTATTAGTACATAATGTGTTTAAATTTTCTATATGTCACGAACATAATAACCTCCCTTTTCCCATAAAGATTTGGTTTTCGCTATTAGCTGCAAGTTTTCGGAACCTATCCCCTGCGAATAGCGAGGGATTGCTGTATAGGCATATATACATAGATTACATATCGGAAGAAAGTGACTGACAGAGTGGTGCCGTTGTTTAATACTGTAATTCTATTTTTTTTAAATAAACTATCAATAAACCATTCATCATAATTATTCATAATAAGTTTAAAATGTTTGAAACACAGGCTAAGACCGTGTTTTAACTGACCATTTAGATTATGTTTAATGGAAATTTCTATCCTTGTGCTTTACGTTTCCACGAGATTGTAATTAGAATGTTTTTACAAAACCCGGTCACCGAGACAGCTTTTACGGTCACACTCTTTCGACACTCAAGAGAATTCAGTAGTAGCTCTTTGGCAGGTTGTGTTTGACACTGACATTGGTGGGGGAGGAAGCGGGAGGTGAGAGTGTGAGGACGGAGGATTTTGGACCGGTATTCCCGAAACACACTTTCTCTCACCTACTTGGGAACCAGAATTAAATGCTGACAAATGAATGCATGATAGTATGTTTCAACCCAAATGTATTTAAAGATCACCATTCAATAACTATTCTATTTAAGGACTGTCTAATTAAAAGTCCTAGATTATTACCCTGCCCCCTTTTTGAAATTAATTTTAATTTTTCCTCCAAAAGCATTGCAAGTACAGAAATAAAAATAAATATGCTAATCATAATTAAGTAGTCTGTGTTAATTAATCTGGGTAGGTATTAATTATTTAATATTCTTACATGATGCGGTAAGGATGTTAACAGTTAGAATCATAAATTGTCTTTTCATCATGTCAGTTGTTTCCCATGCTTAAAAAAGTAATAGTTGTCTTGCAAGTAAAAGAGTCTTGCAAATGCTGTACTGTTTAATTTTCAACCTTAATAATATGTAATGTACGCTGGATACTTCAAAAAATAATCAGGTGTGTATTTTATATCCCAAAAATATCAGTTGGGATGGTAAGAAAATTAAACAAAAATGTCACAACCTCAATCAATTTATTTATAAATAATTGAACCAACACAAAATTTAATAATAACATAAAAAATTAAAATAGTAATGACATAAATCAAATCTTATAGGTTTTCACCACTACTAGGAACAAAATTAGAACAGAAAACAACTATTTAGTATTAGGGATTCCTGATTCAAACTCTAGTAAAAATGTGAAATCAGAAAAATTTATAATGCACAAGATCAGTTTTTCAAGTACACATTTTTCAGTATGGGGTAATTATTTTTTAGTGTCATTTATAGATGATTGTGTTTTTTATAAATTATTATTTATAACTGCTGCTCTTTTCTAAGTAAAAGCTTTGGGCGATACAAATACGTATATTCTATAACAAAAATTTTCAGTATGGGGTAATTATTTTTTTAGTGTCATTTATAGATGATTGTGTTTTTTATAAATTATTATAAAATTATTATTATAAGCCAGGTACGAAAGCTATTAAAAATTCTACTTATTTACCTAAACGAAACCTGCTACGTCAGCTATAAACAAGTTTTACATATTTATCTGAATGGAGCTAGATACATCTTCTATACAATAGTGTTAGTTATTTACCTGAACGAAGCCTGGAAAAACAGCTATAAAACAAGTTGTTCTTATTTACCTTAACGAAGCCAGGTACGACAGCTATAAGAATGAAGTGTATAGTATATGCGGCCACACAAGCAAAAGGGTCGAGGGTGGCGTTGAGGGGGCATGACAACAAGAAACAACAAACATTAACTTGATTTTACCGTTCTCCAGTTTAATTTACAAATAAGAACTAGTGAAAAGATGGAACACTTTTTCGAGACTTCAGCTCGTCTGGACAGAACACACGAATTGAAAATAAATTAAAGTTAAAATTACTTTTTATTTGTTACATTTAGTTAAAAAATAAGTAATCCCGACGCGCTATGACTTTTTAACTGTCGAAATCGGTTTTCCCGTACCCAAAAACATATAAAACAATACCCCACACTGAATTTTCAAAATTTTGATCCATAAACGTGATTCTGACGCACTACGACTTTTTAACTGTCAAAATCAGGTTTCCCGTACGCAAAAACATATAAAACGATACCCCACACTGAATTTTCAAAATTTTTATCCAAAAACATGACTCCGACGCGCTACGACTTTTTAATTATCAAAATCGGGTTTCCCGTACCCAAAAACATATAAAACGATACCCCACACTGAATTTCAAAATGTGTATCCAAAAACATGACTCCGACGCGCTATGACTTTTTAATTGTCAAATTTAGGTTTCGCGTACCCAAAAACATATAAAACGATACCCCACACTGAATTTTCAAAATTGTTATCCAACAAAAATATGACTCCGACGCGCTGCGACTTTTTAATTGTCAAAATCGGGTTTCCCTTACCCAAAAACATATAAAACGATACCCCACACTGAATTTTCAAAATTTTGATCCATAAACGTGATTGCGAAGCGATACGATTTTTTAACTGTCAAAATCAGTTTTCCCGTACTCAAAAACATAATATAAAACTATACCCCACACTGTATTTTCAAAGTGTCGAAAATACTTTTATTTTTTATAAAAAGATGTTTTGATTAAAAGTATGTTGCTTTTTTGGTGTAGTATAATGAAAAATATTGTACGTAACTCGCCCGGTAAGTTTTTCTGTGCTTGCATGAAAGTCCCTATTTACCTAAACAATACAGAAATTATAGTCAACCTCACAAACACATTGAGGTAACAAACAAATGACAAACTCGTAATCAACCTCGCTTGAAATCTCATAGAGCAAGAGCCCGTGACGATCAGGCATTCCTTATGTCATAAAACCTGAAAGTTTCTGTATGTATGTCCCTAATACAGGTAAAAACGATCCCCGACTATGAAGTTTGGATCACGGTGGCTTTGACACGTAACAGGTAGCAAAGGTGTATAAAATTGCACCTCAAATTCGTTAAAGTATAAAGCTCAGTTTTCACATATTTTATTTGGAATAATATTAGAAATCACTTCGTCTATTGTCAGACACTTAGTACGGTTGCAACCCTCTGTCAGACACCCTTAAATTATAATGAATTACAATTATACTTTCGTTATAGTATAAAAGCTGAATTTTATATATGTTACTTGAGGAACTATCAAAAGATGGTTTCTCAGAAATCAGACAGTTTCGATGGTTCTTACACCTTGTCTGACACATTAACCTTTGGCGCTCCATAGGCGAACTCAGTCCGACGTCACTAATTTGCCGGTGCGCTCCACTGTCGGACTCATTCCGACACAAATTTTAATATGATTTCTATGTTCTAAACAAGTTTAGAATCTATGGTTTTCGGTATAATAAATACATTTGACATAATTATTTAAACATATTTACTGTAAAAGGTATTTTCCATGCCCTAATCATTGTTATTACTACTTTTAAATTCATTAAAAAAAAACCATTTTTTTTACTTGTTTGACCTAATATATTCAAAATAGGCCTACTCAATAAAAAAATATTGTTAAACCTCAAGACTATTTTTTAATTATTTATAATAGTCACATTTAGTGTAATAAAGTATTTTAAAAGCTCTAAGCTCTATTATTCTTATTTTTAATTTCATTACAAAACAAAATAATCGACAGATTTTTCTGACCGATTATATTAAAAAAAGGCCTACTCAATGAAACAATTTTTATTTAATCTTTTAACAATTTTTCCTTATTCTCTGGTTTATTCCGAACAAAATGATACATAATAAGTTATGTTTTCTATTTATAGCATTTTTTTGTAATTATAGAAATAAAAAAATGTTGTTAAACCTCAAAAGACTATTTTTGTCATTATTTAAAATAGTCACATTTAGTGTAATAAAGTATTTTAAAAGTTTTGATAGTTCTTACACCTAGTATCAGACGCATTAAAAGTCTACCGTTGGTGCGAGCGCAAGGTATATACATGCAAGCGGGTGCGAGTGAAATAGTGCGTCCGGTAAATTGCAATCTTTCACTGCGCATGTTTTATTTACTCGGTATTATTTGTTTTTTGGATTTATCGGAAAATTTCATTAAATATAGAGTTATTTATAAATTAGGATGCACAATTATGACTAACAAATTAATTTTCAAAAAATTATTCAGTAAAATTTTCATATCAATAAAGAAATAAAACAAAAATTTAATAAATTAATCAATAATATTTTGGAGTGTTACGAATTTAAAAAAAAATTTTTATCAAAATCTCAATATTTTATAAAAACTTACTGTTCACTATAGGAGGGTAGGCCTACAATTATTTCGATAGAAAGAAATCCAGACTTTGTGCTTTGGTTATTATTTGTGATAAGTTTCTGTAGGGTACTGTATAAGGGCAGATATTCTCAAAAACATTATTGTAATTACAATTAATTTACCATTGTACAATTAGTTTAATTCTGTTATTTAAATTATTGTTTTGATCCGGTTATGTTGAAAACAACATGGAGAGACGTTGTGGACATTTACTTAAGGTATAAGATAATGGTAATTTATACATTAAAAACCTTTAATAATATCAATGATCGCTAAAGTTAATGAAACATATGGAAATAATTTTAATATTTTCTTGGAAATAACACATAGACAAATAATTCTTGAACACAATTGTGTAAGTTTTACATTATTTAGACGAAAATGCACATGAACAAATAAGTCCTACATAAAGGCTACATAATTTGGTGGTGAACAAAATTTATACCACGAGTTCGTATCAAATAGCTTTTGTGGAAAATAAGTTAAAATGTATCTTGATACGTGTAAGTGGAAGTATAAATACTGTGGTGAAGTTTTGTGATCGGAATAAACCAAAGAATAAAGAAAAAAATTTTAAAAGATTAAATAAAAATTGTTTCATTGAGTAGGCCTATTTTTAATATAATCGGTCTGAAAAATCTATCGATTATTTTGTTTTGTAATGAAATTAAAAATAAGAATAATAGAGCTTAGAGCTTTTAACATACTTTATTACACTACATGTGACTATTATAAATAATAAAAAA